>JAQIXJ010000323.1:0-39615 GCA_034700185.1 Phthiracarus laevigatus
ATGCTGTTTTTTAGCGTAATGAATCCGTCAGAAAATACGCTTATCCAAAACGATTTTTTGAATTTGGTGTTTGCTGGATGGTCGAACCTACAGCCCGGCGCCGGTACTTACTTTCCGTTGGTTGTCGGGAGGAACACACCAGGAAAACGCGATCTGGTATTGTATAGGTCGCGTTCTGACCAAAAAGTGCCGTTTTCAGATTCCTCCAAATCGGTTATTCCTAAACTGACAGCGCTCACCAAACGGAATCAGCTGATTTGCTTTTTGGTAATTGGAGGAACCATTCTTTTTTCGTGTGATCCGCAACATTGTGGAGTTGGAGTTATCGAAGAAGGCATCTCAAGAGAAAGTAAGTATTTTTTTGATTTAACTCATCGATACCTTATAACCGTTTGTTTTTCTCGTTAAGTTTACTATTTCGATACGTGCGCTGATCCTAGTCCTGACATTTATTACCCTCCAAAAGTGTTTCGCGAGATCGCCAAAAGAATGAAATCGACCGCTCCGTTTTTGATTGGTTACGGTCAACAGAGCGTTTCGATGGATTGTGCCGAGCGTGCTCTACAATTCATGAGCACCCTTCTCGATGGCGGTGATTGGCGTTCTTTGTCACCCAATGGTTGGAATCCGTTCACAGCGCGATAATATTTGATATTAATTTTTATTACTTAAATAAATTGAGAACTTTTGCTATTAAACACCTTTTGAATTACTTATGGCTTTGTTTTACTTAGTTCTTAAATATTTGCTTCGACTTATATTATTATCAATAAATTCTAATTTTGAAAATAATCAAAATCCAAAAGTAAATTAACGTCATAACTTTTTAACGATAAGTAGGAATGTGTTAATTTTTTGAACATATGTGTCTTTTTATGAGCTACGCATGATAGAATTGACAAATTTGTGTAGTTCGATACAGGTAATACCTAAAACACAAATAATATAAACAAAAATATTTTTTTTGTACCCTCCGAAGGCGGGCTTTTCTTAAATTTTTTTATTAGATTATATGTATATGTGTGATAATATTTTGATTAAGTAAAATGATTATAGGTTTTTATAGTTTCCGTCATCTACTATATTAAATTAAAATATATTTGGAAATCAGTCTAAACAATTTAATCAATATAAAGTATGTTTAAAGTAATTATTCGGAATGAAATAAAAGCATTTATTTTATACTCGTTCAATTTGTTTAAGTTCGCAAGCAGTTACAGCCGAAAAGTAGCGGTTAACGCAATCAGAGTTATTTTGGAATTTTAAGGTTAGGCAAATTGTCAGTCTATTGTCGTCACCCTTTTATTGCTTCCTTGAAATTCTGGTGTACCTAAAACTTCACTCTTATTTATAATTCATTGCTTGAACGGTAAGGATGGATCAGGAAAGCGAAAAAATGTGTCTACTGGAAAAAGTAGTTCAACTCAACGAGTAAGTACACATTTTTTATATATTTTGATTTTCCATTAGGAATGTTTAATTTTTAAAAAAAACTCGGTTATAAATTATTGTTTCGGAATAACGGAATAATTTAATACACCTTGTTATATATTTATCACGTATAAATTTATTTTAAATCTTGCCTGATTAAATTTAGACGAATTATCGAATTACTCCGCGAACGGATTATAATACTAAGAAGTATTGAAGTTTTGAAGGAAGCGAATAGAGAGTTGGAGAGAGAAGTGGAAAGTTTGAGAGAACCGACTTATAGACCGTTAGTACTTATTATTAATTTATTGATTCCAGATCTGACAATTTTTTAAATAATTAGGAACTGGCAAAATAACAGATCGGACTCTGAAGACGAGTAGAAGACAAAAATTGATTAATTATAATATTTTTGAGCTTCCAAGAATAAACTGAATTTTTTAAATTAACTATTATGTCCTTTATTTGTTTTATTTTCCAAATTATTTAAATGAACATTTTCGCTATTCTATATGAAGCGATTATGGTTATAGAGTTACGTAGTTTATTAATTTCAGTAAACTCTTTTCCGAGCTTGCTTAAAGCTGAGCCGCAATACATTTGTTCGCGTCCCGCTCAAGGCAAAAGAGACGCTGTCCTTATAGGCTTAGCGTTTTTTAGATATACATTTTTTGGTTAATAATATAATTTTAAGTATACATTTAATCTGACGAGGACAACGACATTGGACAGTTGATTATAATTTTTATACGATCTCCGACTCCGGATATGGTGGCGGCAGTAGATTGTTTTCAGTTTGAGTTCTGTGTAGAGGGTGGGACCTAATGCGCTTAAAAGCCCAATTTCTTTTGTTTCTTATACAGCAGTAGTTTACGAATAAATAATAAAAGAGAAAGCAAAGTTAGTGTTAAGAATAACAATAGAATTTCTTCACTGTTCATGAATCCCGTTATAGCAGAAAGTAATTTAGAATTTTTTAGATTTAATTCAAATATTAGGACTCCACATGTTTCATCGAGATAACAAACATTAGGCTTATAATGGTTAGTTATTATAACGGAATCGGAACTGTTTAAAGCAAAAATATTATCGTCAACCACCCCTAGCAACCATTTCTGTCCTATTTCTTGAATTTTATTCCTAACTACTAAGAATCTTGCAGCTAAAGTTGCCATTTCGAGATCGTGTCTGGTACTTTCTTTAACCCCTTTTTTTAATAATCTGTCCGTTTCATAAATACTCTTTCCAGTAAACGACATAAGATCTCTTTTATGCTTGGATTTAATTTCTGAAAAGAGTGAACGTTTAAGGTTTAGAACGTTATCTTTTATTGTGCAAAAACGTTTAACCTGATCTACAAAATTTTCTTTGAATTGGCGTGCACACCATTGTACTTCGTTTAAAAAGGTTTCTTTAGGAATGTTAACGCAAGGAGAGTCATGAAACAGGGTCATGAAAACAGTATCCTTATATATTTTGCAATCGCCTGCTGGCATGCATATTAGGATAACGGACGTTAATAAAACTGTTTTAAGAGGCATTGATTTAGTTTTATTTCGCGGTGAATGCGATCCGCTTTGAGAGCTACGCGCAGTTTCTTCCTCTAATGGATATTCTTCAATGTTTGTTCTTTTCATCCTATATTTCCTATTTCTATGCCACAAATAATAAGCTAAAGTAAAAATAGCAGACATCATGCAAATTATCAGTATCAATTTCACATAAATAAAACTAGTGTTAGAGACAAAATCAGTGTGATCGATTTTTAAATTAAACAAATCTACTTTAACTTCATTAACTAGCGTTTCAAATTTAAATTCATGCAACTCAGGCATTAAAAAGAAATTAATTCTCTGGGATATGAGAGTGGCGAACTTTACTTCGCTTTCGATATGAACTTGTTTTGCCTCGTAGTTTAATGAACCAATTTTGAATGAGGTTGTTATCGGAAGGGTGAAAACAAAACTAGGGCAAACTGATTTCCTATCATAAACCTCTATTTCAAAATTTTCACAATAAAGATAATTGTATTGCGATACCTGTTTGATCTGTACAATATCTGACAAACTTATTTCGTTTTTATTTTCGCAATCAGAAACTTTCCAATATTTCTTTGTTAAGTTGGTTCGGGTTAAACCTTTACAGGCATCATTATTCGGATCGACTACGAGATTCTGATGTGTCGGGATTAGGTGGAAGGGGAATAACACACTCACTTATTTCGTCATAAAGAACATTTTTCGGCCCAACGTAATTTATTGTGCAAAGAACAGAACCATTTTCACGTTTATTATATTGTACAAACGGATCAGCTGTCATTATCGAAACATTTGGTCTAATGCCTTTGACGTCAAAAACAAAACTTACTACGTTTTTATTCAAGTCTATAAAACATTCCCTTGGCTCTGAATAATCCAAAGAACAGTCTGGGGCACAGGGAAGACTAAAATTAAAAAGATCAAACAGCTTAGGATCAACTTTTCCTTTATGCCAAGCCCTAGCAACGTCTGATAAACGATCTTTTACGAGTATCAAACGCGCGGCAATGCTTGATACTCTATACATATTTTCCGGGGCATTTGTCTGCCAAGTTTTTAAAGCATCGTGAATGCTTTTAACCTGTATGCCTAAAACATTAACTTCTTCTTGTATCAGAGTTACGATTCTTTTTAGTTTTTCCTCGTTATTCTCTAGAGATGCAATTTTGTTAAGTAAATCTAATTCACGTTCTTTTATTTCATCTAATCTTTCGGTAGTTTTTGCATTTTTAACTAAGGCAGAGGCTGAGATACCGACAGTTGTAGTTACTAAGATTGTAATCAGAGCTACCACACCTATAGCGAGCAATGCTAATCTTTTAGTTCTAGACAACTGGATCTCATTTTTAGGTGGCTCAACAAAACTACTACAAAATTGCTTTAAAGGTTGTATAAAATCCGATTCAAATTGTTTTTCGCACCAGTTTTGTAGGGTTGTTGAACGGAAAGGCACAATGCCACTGTCAGCGAACAAAACACACGGAGATTCGAACTTTGCATTTAACATGACTCTGTTAATACCGTTTATTACTGGTTTGTTTGTTTTTCGCCATATTATAGGATTCATTTTTTGGAAAGATCCAAAACATAAACTCATTTGCAAAGTTATTATCATCAAATAAGCGAGCATATCAAACAATTTTCTAGGCTTTCTAATTCTCTGCGAGCGTCTTAAAGTCTGTCCGGTTTTCTCAACGCTGTCCTTTTTCTTACTCTTTGTTAATTCTTTTGGAGTACCTACGTCGAGGTTTTTGTCCACTGATTGATACTCGCTATGAAGTTCGTATACCTCTGTCTGTTCGTCATCAATGTCCTCGTATGGAATATCAGTGGGTAAGACATCAACGGAACCTTTGTATCGCTTTTCAATGGAGTCTATGAATTTTTTCCTTACGTTATACGGTTTTAATCTACTAACGTGTACCATGTCATAAACAGGTTTTTCACTTTCCGGTTTGTTTTTTCTTCCTTTAATTGGTAGGTATCCCACGACCCAATAGTTAACCCCGTTTGGATGACATTTTGTTATTTGAAAAGGTCCGTGAAATTTATGCTGTAACTTTTCAGATTTTCGGATTTCCCTTGACGGATATTCGATTAAAACTAGGTCACCCTCTTTAAAAACAACATCCCTGTACTTTTTATCAAAGTTTATTTTGTTCTTTGCCTGACTTTTGTTAAAGTTATTCAAAGCAATTTTTCTCGATTGATATAAGTTACTTTTTAAGTTATTAATGTAATCATTTATTTCTGGGAAGCTTAATATAGGAACCTTAGTCACTCTGTCGGACGGTAGCACCGGATCCCTACCGTAAAGGAGGAAAAAGGGTGTATAGTTCGTACTAAAGTTCATGGAGGTGTTGTATGCGAAAGTAATTGGACCTAAAGTCAAATCCCAATTAGTCTGTGTTTTCTTCACATACATTTTCATCATATTCGCAAGCGTTTGATTGAATTTTTCTACCATTCCGTTGCAAGCGGGATGATAGCTCGTTGTAGTCACGTGCTTAGTGCTTAACAGTTGATATATTGTTTCACTAAATAGAGATCGGAATTGCACTCCTCGATCACTCAACAAGGTTTTTGGTGCGCCGTGGCGGGAAACAATTTGATCCACAAAGAAATCAGCTGCTTCCAACTGGTTCGCAGCTGTTAACGCTTTGCATTCCGCCCACACTTCGTGAAGTAATCGGTTGCGGCAATTATAAAAGTTTTTCCTGAGTCCGTTTTCGGAAAAGGACACAAAAGGTCAACGCCTAAAATTTCAAAAGGGGCAGAAACTTTTATCGGAACCATTAGTCCCGCTTTAGGCAATAGGGGGTGTTTCCCTGATTGACAATCACGGCAACTTTTTACATAATTTTTAATGTCATTTCTAATATTTGGCCAATAATAGCGACTCATTATTTTTTCGATCGTTTTATTTGAACCTAAATGAGCACCGCTGCACACAGCGCATACATTACAAAAAAGACCAAATTAGAAGGAATGCATACTACCAATTTACTGTTATTGTTAACTTTTACATTTTTTAATAATGTTCCATCCCGAACTACATATTTTTGTTGCAGAATTTCTGCTTCTTTTGAATCATTCTCCAATAATAATTTATAAATTGGACCAAATTTCTTATCGTTAATTAGGGAATCATGAAAATCTAAAAGTTTATTGTTCACTATTTTACTATCGCTAGCTATAGAAAGGCAGTGTTTATCAATATTATCCTCCTCATTATCGTTGGCAGTGTCTACATGGTATCTACTTAGCGCATCTGCGTCTCTCATTAGTTTACCACTTCTATGGACTATGTTGTACTGGAATTTAGTTAAGTGTAAAGCCCATCATTGCAACCTACCGGGCAACTCAGTCTTATGACTTAACCATTTCAGAGCAATATGGTCCGTCACTATAGTGAAAGGTACGCCTAACAAGTATTGACAATTTTTTGTGGTAACATAAACCAAAGCCAAACACCCAATCTCAGAGATAGTGTAGTTCTTTTCCGCGGGTTTTAATAATCTGCTGTCGTATCTTATAACGTGACGCTTATCATTTATAATGTGTAACATTATTCCGGAAACACCTTGTAGGCTTCTTTCGCAACGTAATTCTATAGGAAGTTTATTATCAAAGTGCACGAGACAAGGGGCAGAGCACATCCCCTCTTTTATTTTGTTCAAAGCATTTCTTTGATCGTCACCGAAGATGAAAGGCATGTCCTATCTAGTCAGGCGGCTTAATGTTTCAGCGATTATGCTAAACTCTGGGATAAATTCTCTATAATAACTCGCTAATCCGATAAACGCGCGCACGTCAGTCAAACACTTTGGTTCAGGAAAACACTTTATAGCCTTAACCTTTTCAGGATCAGTGTTTATTCCAGCTTTGTTTATAATATGTCCAAGAAAATTAATTTCGTTCATTAAAAAATAACATTTCTTAGGATTAAGCGTCATACCTGACTTTTGTATTTTCTTCAGTATTTTTCGTATAAGTTCGAGGTGTTCATCGAAGGTTATGGTAAACGCCAATGTATCATCAATGTATACAATGCATTTTTTCCATTTTAATTTACCTAATATAAGATCCATCGCTCGTTGATATGTAGCTGATGCCCACGCCAGTCCGAAGATCATTTTATTAAAATAAAACAAACCGTCCTGGGTTACGAAGGCCGTTTTTTCCTTGTCCGCCTCCTCAATTTCTACTTGTAGATAACCACAGTTAATGTCAAACGAACTAAAGAAATTACTGCCGCTTAAAGAATCCAAACAATCGCGAAAGAATTGGCATAGGATAGATGTCGGGTTTTGTTATTTTATTAACTTCTCGCATATCAACGCATACTCTTTTCTCAGGGTTTCCGAATTTATCCAAACTCTTTTTATCAACTAACACTACAGGTTGGCCCCAACAAGAACGGCAGGGAGAGCATATGCCCAGTTCGACCCACTTGTCAACCTGATTTTTGATTACATCCCTTAAATGCGCGGAATATCTATATGGATTCTTTTTTATTGGTTTGCAATCAACTGGGGTTTCTATTAAGTGTTTAATTATTTTGCATGTACCTATATTATCGGGATCAAAAGCAAAAACGTTTTCAAACTGTAATAATACTTCTCTCAAGTCTCTACGCTGCGTGTGAGTAAGGTTCGGATTTACGTTTACGGATCCATGTTTTAGCTGTAGTAAATCAGGCCTCTCTTGTTTATCGTCGCCTATTAGTACAATAGGCTCGGTTGGAATTTTATTTACAAAATTAACTTTAAGCTTACGCTCTTTGGCTAACTTTGAAAGGTATTCTTTCCTTAATGCATCAGCTTCTTGCATAACGACGTCTACTTTTCTCCTGTAAGTAGAGGAGGAAAACCATTGTTCCCTTTTCGGACACAGTTCCTCAATGTGATCAAATTTGTTACAATAAATGCAAAGATTCTTATACCAATTCCCCTCAAAAGGGTCTGAGTTATTAGTTTCTATTCTATTTTTGGTCTCTTCAAATAAAATAGGGCCATAACGCAACCCGTAATCAGTGAAGTCAGACATGAGTTCATTCGAATTGTATGTGAAAGCGCTAAAGCTGTTAGACTCTACCGAATCGGAGTATAGGGAATTGACACTTATATCGCTTTCTGAATCGCTGTCGCTAACATTAATCTCTTTACTAACAACTGAACAAAGAACTATTCCACAAAGTAGGGTTTTTTCGAATTTATCTTTATTTATTATAGGGATAATAGCATTTGCGTTTGAAAAATGAACGCCTTTTGACGCAACTGTTATGTTATATTTAGCCAGAGGTTTGGAATCTAAATCAATGTGACAAAAGAAATTTCTTTTGGGTCTGAAACCGCTTAACGTGACTCTGGCAAAACTGGTCCCCAATGGTTTTATTGTCAACTTCTTAGATAAATGCAAAATAAATCTGCTCTCTTTCTCACGCTTTGGGTTAACTGACGGTGAGAAAGATATAGCGCGATCTTTACAAACAATAGTGGCATTCGCTAACATGTTAAAGTCATTCCCTAACAGCAGTTTAAAGTCGAATTCTTTAACTACTGCTGGACAAATTTCAACCTCCTTTTCAACATTTTGCTCACGAATTGTTATTGTTACTGTTACCTGACCCATTATATCGATTGATTTATTGTTTGCGCCTTTAAGCTGTCTGCCTGTGTATTTATTCATTTCCAGATTCAAGAATTTTATAAATTTTTATGATATAAGCGATATCTCTGATCCGGTGTCAATTAAAGCTTTAACTGGTACTTTGTTAATTAGGACATTATGAAATATTAGGTTCTCCTCATCATCTTCTGATGAGCTACTATCAGGTGTGACAGCATAGGATTTGCGGTAATTGGACTTAAGTTTATTTGGGCAGAATCTTACAGGATGTCCTGGTTTTCCGCAACCAAAACATTTTGGTTCCGAGTTTAGATTACGGGTGTCGCTAAACTTACGCGCAACATCGAACTCTGTTTCCTTCTTAAACTTAATTTTATTGTTTGGATTTTTGTTTTTATCTTCGCCCTCACTCTCTGTCGCACTTCGCTCTACTGAGCTATTTCGATTATAAAACCGATTCCTATTTCTTTCTAATGAATAGTCCCTATTAACATAGTTATTGCGTGGTTTTCTATCAAAACCACGGTAATCATTTATTCTTTGACCGTTTTTCTTAATTATATCTAACTTATCATTCGTTTCTTCAATTTTATTTAACAATTTTGCGAGGCTATCTGTTAGGTTGGCAACACTTCTCTCATTGCTTAACAGCCTTTCCTTTATTTCAGGGCTAACACCTGCTTCGCTTCCGCCAAGCTTTTCGCTCTTTTCTATTAATTGCGCATTAAGCAGTTGATTTACGGTTAGATTTTCCTTATGAACTATCGTTCGTTTTAAATATGGTTTCATGCCTTCAATAATATAGTAAACCTGGTCTGTCACGGGCATGGCAGAATTATATTCCAAACACAATAACTGCTTGTGTGTTATATATTTCGTGACATCTTCAGTGTCACGTTGTTTTCGCGCTATCATTTGCTCTCTCAAATGAACATTTCGATCTTTGGGTGTATGGTAGTCTAAAAACATGCCTTTTAAAGCATCCCAATTAGCGGGAGGCGAAGCAGCTTTACCCACATATAAACGATACCATGTTTTGGCATCCTTATCTAGAAAATTACGGAATCGATCTCTCTTATTGTCGTCAGACCAACCACAGCCAGAGGTTCTGATTTCGTATTCCTCTAACCACTCGAGAGCATCATCGTCGATGTCTCCCGAATACTTTTCCATTTTCACACCCGAAACGCTTGCTAGACTTGCATTGACGACGTCGGCCACCACGGACCGAATGTCGCCAAGATTTAGAGCCATCTTAGGGTCTCTCGTTAGAAACCACTTAAGTCTCGGGATCTTACTTACACTTATAATTAAAATTACTCACCCAATTGAGCCTTACTTACGATGACTTAAACCACTACCAGATGCACGCCTATTGTCGAGGTTCCTTACGACCAGTCGCGCATCCAACGTCCCTTAAGAGTTGTTGCTTCACGTCACCAATTTCCTTTATGGCGATGTGGCACTACAAGAACTCTTCCTCACTCGGGGCACCAATTTGCAATGGTAAAAAGTCGAGACACTTGGTATTTAGTTTAGAATTACATAAACTTTATTCACAAACACGTAAGACTCAAGAGTTTACAACTACAATGCTTTATATACCAGTCACAACCCACTGAAAAGCACAGATGGTCGAAGGTTACGTGGCGCCCATCTCTAATTTATTACTTTTAACCATAATACATTATAGGTTCAAGTTTTTCACTGCAATATCACCCCTTATTCAATATGCTATAATATGTGTGTTCCACTCTTGTTTAATGGATTGATTTGGTTTGGAATGGTTTACATATTAATTTTTTATCTGACTGCAAATTTGTCAGATATATGGATTTGACTATGTCTGTTTTCACCAACTTCTTATGCTAATTAAGGGAATTTATTAGTCAAAAAGGACAAAATAAAAGGTCAAAAATACAAAAAGTATGCTCAGAATTGGCTTTTAAGGGGTCAAAAATGGACAAAATTTTGTTGAAATAGGCAAGAATCTGATAAAAATAGCCAAATTTTAGGTAAAAAATGGGTGGCATATGCCGCTTTTTGTTGAAAAAATTGCAAAAAAACACCAAAAAACTCGCCAAATTATACAATATTAGGCAGAAATGGTGAAAATTAAGAATAAAAATTTAGTGGCATATGCCGGTTTTTTACATAAAAATAGTGATTTTCAGACCCAAAATGGCAAAAAAATTACCGAAAAGTAACCAAAATGAGCAAATTAAGTCTAAAATCACAATAAATGATTAATAAGTAAAGTGGCATATGCCGGTTTTTGATGTAAAAATATTGACTTCCAGACTCAAAATGGGAAAATATTACCGAAAAACTAGCCAAAATGGACAAAATTAGGATTAAATGACAAAATTTGATTGATAATAAAAGTGGCTTATGCCGCTATTTGCAATAAAATTATGGATTTATAATCTCAAAAAATTCAATATCTAGTCAAAAAAGGGAAAATTCTGCAAAAGTCATTATTTAAAGTGGCATATGCCACTAATAATCTGTAAGAAAGTTATTTATTTTTAATTTCGTCTGCTTTTAACATAATAATTAACATATAACAGAAAATATAAAATAATGGGAGCGAGCGAACGAAGAGAAAGAGCGACCATTAACTATCTAAAATATAAATAGCAAAGTCAGATATTATGACCGTATCGATCTTGTTTTTGAATGTATTTAATATTTGAAACTTATTTAAAAACTACAGTTTATGAATTTTACATTTTCATATAAGTCCCAAGTCCAGACTTATAGGAACTCAAACCTGGACCCAACTTGACAGAATCAGGACCTTGAAATTTTAAATTTTTAAGGACTTGGACTCGAACCTGAACCTTAAAAGTCATCGAGTCCAGAAGTCCCAAAATTCCTAAGGCGCGCTTTTGTTCATCTATAGTCTAAACATTAACAGACACCGAAGGAGAGTAAGGCGTTATAAATTTGCGTTCGACTGAGTTATACTCTAAAGTAAATAATTCTAGTTAAGGATTATTTCAAAATCAGTTTTTATGTTTATTTAATGTATATTTGTTTTTTTATTTGATGTTTTTTAGTTTTTATTTTAGCTTAATAGTTAAAATTAATTATTTTTTCAATGAAAAACATTAAAACAACAAATATAAAACTTGTTTATGAAAATTGGATGAAAATTAGAATTTGGTTTTTTTTCGGTTAACTGAAATTCGGTTTTATCTATTAAAATCAATATTAAGTCTTACTATAAACATAACTACTGTGAGCAATAGAAATAACTTATCTCTTTCTAATAAATATGTGAATTGTTTTTCAGGCACATAAGTGTCAGTGTCACGGCAGTAGTTGACACGTTTGTGGTTATTGCTGTTATTCGATACAGTCGCAAATACATGTATTATTACTCTTAAATAATTTTAGAATTTTTATCATTTTTTAAGTGGTTTTTATCGACTTTTTTTAACTTCTCATTAAGTGCTGTTCAATCGTAAATCAATTTATTTGGATTTTTCTCGTTGTATTCGGAGAAAAAAATTACTTCAAAACGTTATCTTAAAATACAATTTCAGTAAAAAATAAACAATTAGTAATACATTTACTTTGATAAATTTATATTTTAATACACGACAGT
This sequence comes from Phthiracarus laevigatus, assembly GCA_034700185.1. Taxonomy (NCBI): domain Eukaryota; kingdom Metazoa; phylum Arthropoda; class Arachnida; order Sarcoptiformes; family Phthiracaridae; genus Phthiracarus; species Phthiracarus laevigatus. Next base: position 12,214 of record JAQIXJ010000323.1, read on the forward strand.
TTACGTATAATTTGCGCAACTTTTCGACACTTCTAGTCATCATCACGCGATTTATGAAGATTTAGAATTTTTAAAAAATTAAAAATAAAATTAAAAAATTAAGGAACTTTTTAGTCACAACTAAACTGCACAAAAACTAAAAACTAAATGAAAAAATTGCAATGGTTATATGCTACTAACAAAATTTGTTTATTATTTTAGGGTTAACTATTCGGTTTTAAATTACAGTTTAGTAAGAATTTTTAGCCTCCTTTTTTGGACTGTATAACTGTTAAAAAGAGGCTAAAAATTCTTACAAAACTGAAATTTAACACCGAATAGTTTAGCCTAAAATAATAAACAACTTCTTAGTAGCAGATAACCATTGCATTTTTTTCATTTAGTTTTTAGTACTCGTGAGTGCGTTTTTCTGAGCAAATCGTGCGTATTCGGTTCCACTTTCATTGATGAAATGTCATTTCCACCACACTTGCAAATAATGATCAGTCACATCACCTAAAAAACATCAACTCTGGAGTATTCTAATGCATTAAAAATTCAATTGCCGAGACAACTGATCAGACCATCGACCATGAATCCGGATCCAAATACGGAACCGATTCAATCGCATCGTATCGATAAATCCAAGTAATTGATTACGGATTTGGCTGCTTTGGTGCCGCCGTGTGCTGTGACACTACCACCGATCAAAGGCCTATTATCAATAAAAGATTATTGTCGATTCTTCCAAAATTATTTGGGCGAACGAAGTAACACAAACACACATTATTAGCCGAAAATAAATATTGTCATATACTTTGGAACCATAGACTAACGACGTAAGCCACTAAAATCATTAGAGAAAGCGTCGAGTTTAATGGGTATTATTAACCGGTGAGATGCTTACCAAAACCGAGATTCATTATTACGTTTGAGGATGTAATTCTGTTCGTTACGAATGAGGAAATCATCGAAGATTTTAAGGATAGTTTGTACTTTGTTTATTGCCCATACTAATTCCTCGACGACGATAAAAATTCAAAAAAATATTTTGCAATCAAAGTAAAAGATTAGCTTTAGTCTCATTAAAGGAAAGGATTGAGAGAAAACCAATCCCAATTTAAATGTTATGGACAAAATCCATTAAATATATGAATAATGAGTTCGCGGAACACAAATGTGTGTAATGGACACTATAACTGTCTTGATAAGCGACATGTCTTGGAATTGTCCAGAACCAAAAAAAATTAAACGCTAATGAATAAGCTTAAAAGATCTACAGAAAAAGCAGTAAGAGATAATAAAACGCAAGCAAAACATATTTGCTTCAACAGCTAATATTACAACGGCTGCATCTGTAGCTAATCTATGGAAATTGGTGGGCAAAACAAAAAGATCTCCAATTAAACGATCTGTTGAAACTCAAAGTAGACAAAATAATCAATAGACACAGCGACAACAATAATTGTTATGGCAGGTTTGGAACTGATACTTCCTACTAAAAACAATCTATTGATAAAAATTATAATGTTACGAAAACTTCAAAAAATACTACATTGCCATTAGTTTAAACTCATATCCATCAATTCTTATGGCTAATTCTTCAACATTACAACAGATTAGTCTAGATTTAAACTTAATTGGATTTATTGGAACATTACTGCTAAAAACTTACAACAATGTTACGCAAAAATTAAAATTCAAAACCGATATAAGAAAGAGACAGAGAACGATATACTACTTTTTTCTCCAAAGCTCTGGAAAACTAATATACAGGAAAAAAATTCGATTAAATCAATTACGAATGAAGGGTTAACACAAGAAGTCGGTAATCTCATAAATCACATTATCAGAGAACGCTATCGGAATCTAATGCTTGTCCAGACTTTTCTGCTTTAGAAATAATTAATCTTACATTTAACTACAGTAAGAAAATATTAGATACAAGTGAAAAATGGATATCACATTATCAAGTGCTTCATCAATAATATATGAGACAATAAGTATTAAACCTACTTTTGTTTAATCAGAAAATGAAATGTAGGTTAAACTCACACAAATCCAATCCAGACTTAATATTATCAAAAAATATTTCGAATCTATCATAAGTTTTGAATTAAGAAGTTTTGAATTAAGAAGTTTTGAATTAAGAAGTTTTGAATTAAGAAGTTTTGAATTAAGCCATTTCACGAGACGTTAGACAGTGTTATCGTAATTAAACACAAACAACGTCCCGCGTTAATCTAATAAAACATTTGTTTGCCGCTAATTGTTTATTATTAATAATAAAATAAAAAGTAAAAATAAATTGATTTAAAAACATTAAATAACCCTGTTTTTGAACAAACACTTTAATATAGGTACAGGAAAACCAGTGGAGATGCCTTAAACATCGGTATTTTTTCAAAATAAATAAATAGAAATAATAAGTCAGTGTAAAATAGATTAAGAGCCAAACAGGCAATAATGATAAATTAATTAAACTGGTTTAATGCCAGAAAATTAAAAATATATATAAAAGATCGATACGGTCATAATATCTGATTTTGTAAAATTAGTTTTAATTAATTTATGGGCGCTAATACGGTCATAATATGTGACTTTATTAAGTTAGTTTAAATTAGTTTATGGTCGCTACTCCGGTCATTATATCTAAACTTAAATCTATTTTAAACTAACCATTAAAATCATATTTTAGTAAATATTTATTATCTTTTTATTGATTAAACTAAATAATTTATTTGGAGTTCCGATTAATTACAGAATTAAATAAATAAGATATGAAGTGATCTATTGAGTGAAATTGAGCGAACAAATGATAATGCTTTATAAACAGTTGTTAACTAAAATAATATTATTACATAAATTAAATCAATGCATATGTATATCGCCATCGCTCACGTACGAAAAAGTGAGTAATGAGGCAGAGGAGAGAACAGAGGTGGGAAAGGAGAAGGGATGGAGAGGAGAGAACAGAGGTTGAAGAAAAGAGGAGCTGGAGAGGAGAGAACAGAGGAGGGAGAGGAGATGGGATGAAGAGGAGAAAACAGAGAAGGGAGAGAGATTTGAGGGAGAGGAGAGGGAATGGAGAGGAGAGGGGATGGAGAGGAGAGGGGATGGAGAGGAGAGGGGATGGAGAGGAGTGGGGATGGAGAAGAAAGGGGATGGAAAGGAGAGAACAGAGGTGGGAGATGAGAGGGGCTGGAGAGTAGGGAAAGGAGAGGGGATTGACAGGAGAGAACAGAGGAGAGAGGAAAGGGGATGTAGAAGAGAGAACAGAGGAGAAAAAGAGAGTGGAAAGGGAGAAGAGTAGAAGTGGGACAGGGAAAAGATCTCAGATTGGGGAGGGAGAAGAGTAGACATGAGATGGCAGATGGAGTGGAGAGGGGTATCAGTAGAAGTGGGACAAGGGAGGAGTGGCAGAGGGAGTGGAGAGGGTGAATAGTAGAAGTGGGACATGAGAGGGATAGAGAATGGAGGAGGGGTGGATAGGAGATAGTTGGACTATTAACTACTTTATTCTTAAGGTGTATCAAATATCGTTTACATTCTATAATTTAAATAACATTGAATAAATAATTAATAAATAAACGATGTCGGAGTGACTCACTTTTACCCTTCGAGTCAAGTTAGCATTTCATTCACTTTAACGTATAAAACTATTCAATAACTAAAATGTTTTAAAAACTTTTTAAAACTTTTAAAAGTTTTGCGCATTCAACTTCAGTAGTGGTGTACTATATTGAGTGTACTTTTGTTATATATAAAAAGAAAAGTAAAAAATAATAAATTATCCGTAAGGAACCGGTTAAAGCCATATGCATAAGCATATTCCAGTTCTTTAGACTTAGGTTTTACCATTAATAAAAACATACCAATTTTGCATTCAAAGAACTTTTTATTAGTTCACAGATCAGTATCAAGGATTTTTTTTATTTCTTTCTTCTACTCCTATTTTTCTTGCGCCGCCCAAACAGACGGAGTCCTTTCATCCACATAAGAACTTTAGCATTGCTGCCACCAATTGCGAAGACAAAGAGCAAAACATCGGTTGAGGGTTTCAAATAACCACAAATAGTGGTGACAATCGCCTACGAAAGGCACAAAAACAAGATCAAAATCATAGACAAGAGCTCTTTGTTCATCATATTCATATCTAACTAGTGTCGAGAAACGTATAGTAGCTTTTCCTAAAATTACGGCATACAGTATTCCAGTGATTACGTTCATCTTTCTTTTTAAATTTGTTCATTTCAAATAAATAAGTATTCAGGATATGGTTGACAAGTTCTCCGAATTTAATCATCAATGAGCGCCTGAACTCTTTAATGTAATTATCATTAAATTCTTTGCCTGACTTTTCCGTAACGCATGTCTTAAACCATACAGCTTTAAACGCATTCCTAATTATTAGTTGTTCATCATAAATTAAATCGAATGTTGTCATACTTTTTTTTCTTATATTTTTTGTTATTTCTTTACACTTTTCTAAGTATTCAGATAGTAGAGTATCAAATACGTGACATCCAATTATAAAATGTTCTGCACTTTCCTCTGACACATGACACCATCTACAGAGTGCCGATAGAGTTATATTACATCTGAAAAAATTTTCAAAGATAAATAAACCATTCATTCTAAATTTATATACTGCATCAGTTAACAAATGTGGACCACAGAAAAATCGATATATATTATCAACAGTTGTCGGATATCTTATAGTCAATAAATCAGGATAAATTTCATTAACATTAGAGTTGCAATCAAATTTTTATCAAATCATACCATAATCTTTAAAAATTTTTACAAATGGATAAATCATTGAGCTAGGGTTAGGGATACTAGTATTCATTATTTCCCTTTCATATTCAGCATACCCATGCCCCAAATAATTTTCTTCTTATAACGATATATATCAATCTTTTCTGCTTTTAAAAAAAGTAATCGTTTAACAACATATGTGTCATTTAAAATATCCATATTAATCAACATTATTCCTCCTTTATCTACGGGACAGGCCATCCGCTCATAGGATATTAGAGGTCTAGATTTCCAAAAGCACTTAATAATCAGAGATTTAATTTTATTCTAAATGGAACTGTCATACTAAAAAACTGGCAGTGGTAACGAATCAATCCAAAAACATAAGCATTTATATATTTGGCTTTAGTTGGCCACAATTTACGGCACATCCTATAATTTAATTTCCCAAAAAATTCACTAACCTTAGTATAAATTTAATTTTGAATATTTTTTCCATAAATCCCAATATTAATTAATGTTATACCCAAATATTCTATTTGTCTCGAGTTTTCACATAATCTTAAGAGTCTTTGTCTTCTCTATATTCAATTCCAGACCGGTAATTTCGCTAATATACGGCATCGATTCAAACACACGATTTTTAGCTATTATATTCGGTGGTGCACTATACGCATCATAATCAAAAGCTCTTGCAATATTAAATCTAGATATACTAAATTGGCCCAAAATGGAATTAATATATCTGAGAAAAGGGTCAATAGAGATACAGAAGAACTCAATTGCTAGAATGTCTCCCTGTAATGTAACCCTTTCTCCCCAGATTTATATGGAAGATATAAGAATCGTGAACCAAGTTCTAAAAAAAGAATTCTCATATAGATATCTAGTCCATGTTATATATCGTTCCGGCCATTCCTGCGATTTCATAGTTTAAAATAGAAAGGAACGAAATATGGATTCGAAAGCCTGTGCTAAATCTATAAAAATTAGTTCTAATAATTTATTATTTTTTATCCGATGAATGAGATCAATCAGATCATTGATAGCTTGTTGTAGAAACCTATCCCTTACAACTGCATACTGGTTTGTTGAGAGGATTTCAGGTAAAATATTTTTAATTCGAGTACTAATAATCTTCGACATAATCTTCCGTATAAAAGGCTGAATAACTATGGGTATGTTATCTGTTAATAGTTCAGGATTATTTTTCTTTGGGATTAAATGTATTCGGGGTTCGAAAATCGACTCGTACACCGCACCAACAAAAAGATTTTTTATTAATTCTATAATCGTATCTCCTATTAAATCCCTTAAATAATTAAGAAGTTCCTTAGATATACCGTCTGTGGTCGATCTCTTATTTTTCAACTGCTTTGAAGCCTCAATAATTTCATGATCCTCTATCGGTTTATCAAGCATTTGTTTAGAAAAGTCAGACATCATTGTCGTATATCTTTCCGTAAACTCAGACATCTTTTCATTAATGTCTGGATCAGTTCTCTTATCTTTATATTTATCCCGAAAGTAATTATATATATATATTAATTAATGATCTTCGGATCCCTTATCAACACTCCATTTATTCTAAGCTGTTTAATATTATTATCGTTTAATCTTTTTTTATCGATTTTAAAAAAGAAAAATATATCTACATCTCTGTGGTAATTTATTTTATTTATATTGTGAACGATCGACTCCTGTTTATAATTCGTATATTCATTTCTCTGTCCAGTCACTGCAACTTTTCGCAGAAATGAAACGACAGCTCAGTAGCCTCACGCTGTACTAGTTATACGAATTTCTTACTCATAAAGTAAAGGTTCGGATCATTAATAAGATGTTTACGAATATTGATATGTTCAAAGAGGTCTCCGTCCGTCAGTAGTTTTCTATTTAATTTAAACTTTTTAAATTTAATTTGGTTACTCAATTGGATTTTAAAATTCTGTGAACAGTGGTCACTAATCTTCGAAGTATGATTTATTAACTCATATTTATATTCTGATATCAAACCATTATCCATAAAAAATATATGATCTATTTTAGATCTTCTATTTCTATTTGGCATAAATGAATATATATTCGGATCAGTTTCGATCTTTTTCAAATTTATATCTGAGAACAGCTTCTCTAATATCCCTCTATTTTGCGCATCTCGTGGAGTAAATTGTGACTCACGTTCATATTCATTGAATGCAAAATTGAAGTCCCCTCCCATTATAAAATTTTCGTAACTCTCTGTCTCTAATATCTCATATAACTTATCCATATTTAAATTTTAAACACGACATTTATTGATTGAACACATGAAAAATAAACATTCAAAATCAAATATGTGTCAGTGTTATTTATAATTTTAAAAAACAACATATTTTGTTTGATAAATCAAAACTGGTTTTAAATTTAAATTTATAATAGTTGACAGTACACCACCACTTCCATTAAATACAATTTTGTCTATAAAATTATTTTCAAATTTAGATTTATGTAATTCGCTAAAGCAAATCACATCGATATTTTTAAAAACATTTTTAAAATAAAAAGCCTTAAAATCATTTAAAAAGCGAATGTTAATAAAGGCTAACTCTAACATATTTATTTTATTGTTATGTGGAATAGGCATTTTCAATGATTAGTGTAACATACGAACAACTTCTAAGAATTGACTTTCCAATTTCGTTATGATTGCCTCACCAATCAGTATGCGAATAAAAAATATAATCCTTTTCAGTTGACATATGCGATAATACATTGTCTTTCCCGATACCAAATTCTTTTTTCAAATTTTCAATTCTGACGAATCTTGTTTCCCGACTATTCCCTGCTAAACGAACAAATCTTCTAAATGTTTCTTTATCCAATGGTCCTTCGAAGAAGACACCAGTCTTATCACATGGTAGAAATTCAAAATGATCGAGTTCTGTCTTCGACTGTAAAATTAAATTACATTTAAAGACCATTTCATGTCGTATCAGGTCTTTAAACTTTTTCAATCGCACCGATTCTCTTTCATCTGCCGTTAAACTCGATAAATTATTAAATTCCGACTTGATTAGAATTTCAATATATTTTGATATCTTCGATGAGTCCTTCACTGGATAAAGTGCAGCCCTTTTTTCGATACCTGTTTCACCTTTTCCTTTCTGCATAAAAAGTGTTTCACTGAATTTAAGACCAGTCGACACACAATGCTTTCTAATTATTTCCAGTCGATCGTGTAAGAGCTGTTGTTTCTCAGCATATTATTTCTTTGTAGAAGTCGTTGCGGATGATTTGTCCTCTCGTTATCCGTTTCAATACATGTTGTAAGCGATGAAGACATTTCAGGTTTATTAGCTACCACTTCCGTTGAATTCGAGTCTTCCGGATAAAAAACATCCATATCCGCTTTGTTACCAAATAATGATGACAATACATTTTGTGTTAGAAGTGTATTGACCCCATTGTCAAGAGATTTATGTTTTTTGGCATTTGTGGTAGACGTAGCTTTTTTTGTTTTCAATTTCTCTGCTTCCATATCAGCTTTCTTTTTCTCTTCGATTTTATGGTAATCTTCATATTTTTCTGCATTTCTTTAATAAGATCATATTGCTAATAACAGGTTTAGCAACAATGCCTTCATTTGGTTGATCGTCTTCTACAGGTGAGTAATGTTTTTTATTTCTAGGTCTTTGAACCTTCCAATTAATGGATTTTGGTGTTGTATTACTTTGTTGGTTAGTTTCAGATTCATTACCATTAACCTGTGTGTTACGTTTATCCTCTCTTTTCTTATCCGCTATTATCTTCATTTCTAAAATTTTCCATTTTGGTCGACGATCAGGATCTGGGCATTGAAACGATCGGTGACCCCTATGTCGACAATTATAACATAAAACAGAGCCATTTGTCGATATCCAGTAATGGCATTCATGAGTCTCGAGCTCTCCGTTTCTATTTTTGATACTCTTAACCAATTTTATCGGTATATCCGCTCGAGTCTTACCTTCCTTTAGACTCACTAATGCAATACGTTTCGAATCTGAAGCATATATACGGCTCGTTTCGTCTTTTTTATTCCCAACTAAATCGTAGTTACAATAAAAAAAGTCGGAATATTTCATTTAAATCATTCTTTATATCTTCATTGGTGATAAATGACACCACTTCATCAATTGTTATCGTAAATCGTGGATTTAGCGATAATACTGCTGGATAGTGGTAGCCATAGTTTTCGATACAATTTGTTATCACATTAGCGGCCAGTTCTGGAGTACGAAAATATATAACAATGTTTTTCTTAAATTCATTACGTATATAAGTAACACATCGTTCTACTAATATTGTTTCGAAATAACGACAGTAATCATAAGACGATTCCAAACAAACGATTGGTGGCAAAGTGACCGCAAATTCCGGTAAAAGATTCGCCAAATCGTCCTATAATTCTTTAGGGATTTTTCTTTGAAAATCGCGTGTACTTATATTCTCCTCCACTTCCATATTCGTCTCGTTTCCCATTCTTTTCTTTGGCAGATAATAACGTGTTGCGTTCGCATAATTTAATACTGATGGATGTATTCGTTTATGTGAAGCATTATCCTAATGTGACATTTAAGTCACTCGTATTAAGGCTTAAAGCCTAAAACACATTGAGACAGCAAACTGTCATTTTGATGTAATTGTATTAATGGAAAAAAACATAGTACACGTATGTACTTATGACGCTTATTTTGTAGTTAATTTTGCGGAAATAATGAAGTCTTTTTCCTTCGGCACCACTCAAATAACTATCATTTTTAATGCACTTAGAAGAGTCCAAATTAAAAATAAATTAAAATAAGCAATAAATGATTCCCTATTAAATATCACAATAAAATTCAATTGAAAAATTAATTTTACAATAAAAATTTTCTCATACGGAGAGCAATGCCTAATGCGAATGTACTCTACGCAAAACAAAATTAGACATGAGATGGAAGATGGAGTGGAGAGGGGTATCAGTAGAAGTGGGAAAGGGGGAGGAGTGGCAGATGGAGTGGAGGGTGAATAGTAGAAGTGGGACTTGAGAGGGATATAGTATGGAGGAGGGGTGGAGAGGAGAGAGTAGAAGTGGGACATGAGAGGGATAGAGGATGGAGGAGGGGTGTATAGGAGATAGTAGGACTATTAACTACTTTTATCTTAAGGTGTATCAAATATCGTTTACATTTTATAATTTAAATAACATTGAACAAATAATTAATAAATGTACGATGTCGAAGTGACTCACTCTTACCCATCGAGTCGAGTTAGCATTTCCTTCACTTTAACGTATAAAACTATTCAATAACTAAAAATTTTTAAAACTTTAAAAACTTTTAAAAGTTTTGCGCATTCAACTTCAGTAGTGGTGTACTCTAACGAGTGTACTTTTGTTATATATAAAAAGAAAAGTAAAAAATAATAAATTATCTGTAAGGAACCGGTTAAAGCCATATGCATAAGCATATTCCAATTCTTTAGAAATAGGTTTTACCATTAATAAAAACATACCAATTTTGCATTCAAAGAACTTTTTATTAGTTCACAGATCAGTAACAAGGATTTTTTAATTTTTCTTTCTTCTACTCCTATTTTTCTTGCGCCGCCCAAACAGACGGAGTCCTTTCATCCACATAATAACTGTAGCTAAGCATGAGATGGATAGAGGATGGAGGAGGGGTGGAGAGGAGAGAGAAAAAGTAGGACATGAGAGGGATAGAGGATGGAGGAGGGGTGGATAGGAGATATTAGAAGTGGTTCATGAAAGGGATAGAGGATGGTGTAGGGGTGGATAGGAGATATTAGAAGTGGGACATGAGAGGGATAGAGGATGGAGTAGGGGTGGAGAAGAGAGAATAGAAGTGGGACAGGATGGGGATAAAGGATGGAGGAGGGGTGGAGAGGAGAGAGTAGAAGTGAGACATGAGAGGGATAGAGGATGGTGGAGGGATGGAGAGGAGATAGTATAAGTGGGACAGGAGAGGGATAGAGGATGTAGGAGGGGTGGAAAAAAGATAGTAGGAGTGGGACATGAGAGGGATAGAGAATGGAGGAGTGGTGGAGAGGAGGAGGAAAAACACAATTTACACTAATTTATTAAGATAATTGTAACAATATTATAATAACTTATAATCCAATAGAAAAACTCAACAGATAAGGTATATCAGAGCAAGAATTATCGTGTAGATAATTCCAATATGTTTGCTGCTATTAAAGAGTCGCAAACAACACAAGGTGCAATTAATATTGCTCAAATTGCACGAAACCATAATGTTGGAGAGCCATCACTCCGACGTAGATTGAATGTTTCAGTGCCTGTCAATGCACAAGTTGGAAAAAAGCTCAATACCTCACTGTTCAATTTGCTTGCAATGCTAAAGGACAAATGATATCAACATTAGTTATATTCAAAGTTCACAAGCTTAATAACAATTGGCAAACGTGGGATTGTGCGAAATATGCTGTCACTGAAATGTGCTGGATGAAAACTAATGTGTTCATCAATTGGCTTGAAACCGTCTTTTACACCCAAGCTTAAGCATTATGCCCAAATGATTATAGTGGCCAAATAAATCTACTGCTTGACGGTCATTCAACGCACACAAACATCAATGTGGTTGAATAAACGTATAAACTGAACATTGTGTTCATTAAAGTACCTTCTGAGAGCACACATAATTTGCAACGTAAGGAATTGTGCTTAGTTTAATTTTATCTCCTTACTGCGAACTGTTATAAAGCACTTGATGTCTCATTCTTTGGACCTTTGGATACATTTTGGTTTAATACATTGAACGAATGGAATCTCGAACATAACTGTGTTGTCCCATATCCTTATTTTCCAACACTATTAGAAGAATGTATTGGAAGCGTTAAATCTTCATGGCTACAAAGTGGTTTTGCGTCAACAGGAATTTTTCCCCTCATACCATCAGTTATTCCCGATTCGAAATTAACATATGGGAAGACTTGGAACAACAACGGCTGGCGTTTATATGATGATTCTGAGGATGTTGTTTCGCAACTAAAAGAAATTGAGTCTTCTCAATGCTCAAATGAAATGGACGCTTGTTGTTTGGAACAAATTATAAAAGTTTTAGAACCGCAACCACTTCCACTGTCATTGACAACAACCATAATGCGTGTACCATGTATATATTAATAATGTAATTAATGCTCAGTTTTAACACAACTTATATTAGCTCAAGATGAAAGAATTAAGTGAGGCAGCCGTTTAGCTGCTGGTTTATCACAGCCAAGTACGTCATCTGTTGTAGAGACTTTGAATAACCTCAAGCTCGATAGTCCAAATACTTCGTCTATACCCATTACGTATAAAGAGATATGCCAAGTCTGCAACAAAAACCCATCTAATGCCATTTGGATTTGTTGTTTACTTCCATCTTGTGGTCAATGGCTTCAAACAACATGTGTTCCCGAAATTCTAGACAAAAAAAATAATGAAGTATCTAATATTTTTATAATATAATGTATAAATCAATTACTTATACAAAATAAATAATTAGATTTCCACTTATCAATGGTTTTGCGCTATATGTGAAACATATAGAGGGCCGGAAGTCTTAAGATTTAAAAAATCTTAAAATAATTAAATATCAAGATAGTTTAAACGGCCATTTTTAGGGCCACCAAAGATGAGAAAAGGCTTAAATACTTAACATGTCTTAGTGCATTTTTTTTCTAAATATAGATGTTAACCATATTATCTCAAATGTTCTTTCTCATAATTGCTATAACTAACGCAAGACGTTGTGCGGAGCAAAAAATAAAAATATATGCGAGTTTCATACGTTAAAAATTATGATAAACTTTTTTTGCTAATATAAAATGTTCTATAAAATTATTTTTTACAAATTCTTAATTTTATCTATGGTTTTTCTCTCAATTCTAATAATAATTCTTTTAAAAAATTTTACTCGGTAATAAAAAAGTATATTTTTATAATTTCTGGCATTATGTTTAGTTTTCAACAAACAATAATTAATTATTGTCTCGCAATGCACTAAAAATTCTTTATTTTATTTTATTTATGTCAAAAATACTATTATTTATTTCAGTAAGCCAAAGCATTTGCTGTTGTGCCAGCAGTGGTAAGCTAAAGCAGTATTTGTTGATCGTATATCAGTAAGCTGTTGTGCAACCATTATTTATGAATACATTCGAAATGGAAATCTTACAACAATTTTATAGTTTTTATATTTTTTTGATTTATATCATCGTTTTTATTGAAAGATTTTAAATCTTTCTGCTCAATGCACTGATTAACTAAACATAGAGTTTAATCAATTCTTGGTTTTATCAGGCAAATTATAGACTTCTGGAGATGTATGCAATATTAACCATAGAGAGTGAACATAGTTTGAGTAAACATTTGACACATTGTTCAATAAAGACTAATTATAAAAACTTTAAATCTTTATTGACTATTATTTCAAAAACAATCATCAAAGTGCGTTACATGTGTTAAAGTAATTTTGAGTTATAATCAGCATCCGGATGATATGGACGAAAATTTTGAAGAAATATGCATGCAATTATACACAAAAAGTCTAATATAAGCACGAAATAAATTTTTTTAAATTTTATAAAATTTTGTTCATCTTATTAAAGTTGGATATTAATGTCATTTTAAGATTTTTTAGAACATAAGCTTCTTTTTCAATCAAAATCGACTTATATGTTGAGAAACCTCCCTAAATCACAAGAAATTATTTTTTGCAAATTTGAAGTTTGATAACTCGTATTTAGTTTCATTTTCCTAAATACTTCCCATTGAAATATCAATTAATAAGTAATGGTAAGTTTAAAATACTTTTCACACAATTCTCTCTGCAGTCAAACTTTAAAGTCAAACTTGTCAGTCTTATCGAAGGCCATCCAAACATTCAACGCGAATTTAATACAGATTTATTTAAACAAATGAATTACATTCAAATGGATGCACTATCAACAGCGATGGGACATATTAACGAGAACGAAATCGACCCATTATTAGCAGGTTCGCCACTTTGTGTTGTCATCACTAAGCCATAAGTTAATAATTATATATTTAAATAATCTTTTAATATAATTTCTTCATTGAATTATATTTATTTATTATAATTTTTAAAATAAATCAACTTTAAATTAAACTTTTCAATTGACTACAAATCATTGAACTAATTATTATTAATGAAATAAACTATATAAATCTATTTTATTCACTTAAAACTATCCCCAAATTAAATTTCATAAATATTTTAAAACTTTAACAAAATTAAGCCCTGCCTTAGCTTGAGTTATAATATAATACATTATAAAATGTATAAAAATGACTTGTAATTTTAATAGTATTTTTCCATATATTTAACATTACATAAAAATGTAGCATTTTCTGTTTGTAAATTTTTTTAATAAATATCCCGTATTTTGCGAGTGTATTATACGGAGCACCATCATTTTTCAATGCTCACGTATAACTTGCTCGGCTTATTAAACAACTTTTAATCGGCTATTGTGTTTTTTTGGCGTTCGTAAGCATACAGCGCATTCGGCACTGCGTCTTTACACGGCTTATGTTTGCGACATGTATCGCTAAGCGAGCGGATGAACAGCTCAACGTTCGCTTTACATAACTTACATTGCATTTTTGCTACTCGCGAGCCGATGTACAGCTCAAACTTTAGGCCCAACATGACTTATAATTTTGCGTGCATTTCTTTATGAGTTTCAGCCTTCCGATAGCGAACTCTCGGAATACACGACTTCTAATCACACACTAAGAAGACTTGCAGCTCCAGTGAGTTTCGAACCCACATTCCCCCGAACATAGTGTCCGTACTTTTCAGAACTTTACTTTCCACTACGGTTCTGCATCTTAATCGATCGAGCTACTGTCCCGGGACGTTAACACCCATAGTAATATATCGTAGTCATAAATATAAAGCTAATGACGTAACGAGTGTCCTATTAGTTTCTTTTTGTATTAAGAAATGGTAACAATTTTAGAGTATTGGTTGTTTTTATACTGATTATGATTATGATTATGCTAATCAATATTATACCGGATTTTGATGAATATTTTGATATTTTTGTCACTCGTCAGAATATTGATATTTTTACCTATTTTTATTGATTTTGACTTTTTTGCCCAAGATGGATTATTTTGTCCAGAAAAATCCCTTACTTAATATAAAAAACGCAAACTCTAGTTTTCCCCCAATTTGCTCCAATTATAGCCATTTTGGACACATTTTTGATCATATTAACGAGATAATTCCTTTTATTAATATAATAGTTTATTAAATTAACTTTATTGATATAAAGAACATAATCCCTTTATTAATATAAAAGTGTGACACAGACGGAAGGAAATCTCAAATTCATTTATGTTCTGCAGTCACATAAAAGAATCTCTGATTTCTGTGGTATATGACGTTTTACTAAATTCAATTATAAAATAAATATGATTGGATTATTTACTTCTAAATGCCATATGCAGTATGTGGAGGGTAAATCAAATAGATCTCAAAATCCAATGGAGCTTTGATGTCTTAACTAAATTTCATTTTACAAGTAAAATAATGTAACGATTAATCATATGTTAGATTTAAGTTAGCGTTTTTTATACATTTTACAGACCCCAGTTAAATATTTTTCCGCAATAAATTGCAATGTTATCCACCCCTTTTCATCCGCATAAATCTATATCTTATGTTTTCCCTATACTTATTTTTGTCATTACAGCATGTAAATCAATATTAGATAACTCTGATGTAAATTAAATTTGTAAAATAACGGAAAAATTATCGTTTTTAGTGTTATTTAATATAGATTATGGTAATGAATTGAAGACGTCGTGAATTTAGACAATACACAGCTATCACTGCGTTGTATTATACGAAAATGGGTTTTGTTAGTGTTTCTAACGTAAGTGGAGAGCTGAGCGCATTCTATGTAGATTTTCGTGATTGAATGATATTGTATTAGTTTGCGGCAAATATTGCTCCGGGTCTCTAATACCGTTCAAACTGAATTTTTATGTTTAACGATTATAGATTAATTATCCAAAAATGTAGACGAATATTACATTTTTAAATGGAATATTACGTTTTATATACATTATAACCAGTGATTCATTTAGTGTTCCACTTTTCTGCAAAATGGGAATAAGCGCACACTTGTTAACGGTAGGCGTCTGTCTAGAGTTTAGTGAAAAAGACTTGCTACATTAAGTTGCAACGTTAAAATGAGTGCGCTTTTTCCCATTTTGCAGAAAAGTGGAACACTAAATGCATCACTGATTATAACTTATAACGGAATTCCCTATAAATATAATATAATATATAATGGTTGGGACTCCCAACTTGGGAGTGAACAATGAAAGCGAGCGACCATATACCAGTATATACTAACAAAAATTAACATTACAAACAAACATACAGTATTATGACCGTTTAGATCTGGTTTCATATAAGAAAAACTATATGAGCAAAATTTTGATTAATATAAAAACGCAATCAAATTTTTGAATTCAAACACACTTACAGATAAGTTTACTAACTCATAAATTTAATAGTCTCGATGCGATTTACAACTTTATATATAGTTTAGTCAATTTGTGAACATAGATAGTTACATTAAAGATATACAATTGGTGTCTATTCTACTATTTAGACGCATATTTTACTCAAAAAAGTGCTTATAACATAAAAATATAGATACATAATCCCATAATTTTATTACTTTCGTATCCGTCTTGTGGTAACATAACCATATGCCTTATTACGCGCTCAAACAAAAAGTTTTTTTAAACTGGAAATTCAAAAATTAGTTATACTAACATTGTTGGGGTTTAGTTAGTCTAACATTATTGGTGAGTGGTGTGTGTTAACTCTTTAGAGGTGCGCAGATATGATGTCACTTTACTGTACACAACACCCCTATGTTTACGAAATGTTTTATTGAACACTCAAAGCCAATAGAAGCGCAACAATCTTTTAAAACATTAAGCAAACTGATACACGTGAGACCTAAATGATTAGTATTCAATTCACGTTTAGATAATATAACTAACTATCGCTGAGACGTAACAAAAATAAGCGCCAAACCAGTAAATAAAAAAGTTTCGCATAATGAACGAGTCGTTTAACTGTTTAACTGACGAACAGTTGTTTGAAATAGAGGAACGATTGGCGCGTCAAAAGCAACGATTAATTACCGAAATAACTAGACATCAGTTAATAACAAAATGTTACCAACATTTCAATCAAACAAATAGCAATCAACAGCAACTCAACCGCAACTTAATTGTGCTCAAATCTCGAAAGAATTGCGATATTTTATTGACTCGGATTAACCATAATCAACATGTTATGGACATGACTGGTGATCATCAACTCAATGGTAAGTGTTTTGTTTCATCTGAATAATGCGCTCTTGTTTCCATAGAAAACTATTATAAAACTAAGTAAAAACTTTTATATAATCAGAATGCCGTGAAATCGATAGTAACATTGAATCCAAAGATTTAAACGAAAACTGTGGCTGTGTTTCGACGTATAGTTGTGTGGAAAGTGAACCAAACGACGACACAACTACCAAACAAAACCAAAGTAATAGTCGATCAGTTACCCAATTAGTTTTGGACGCAATTTCAAGTGCGGATCAATCGGTGATCGGCAACGTGTTTCACATTACCAATGCCACCAACAGATCTGCCGTTGATTTAAATAACAATGAAACAAAGCGAAACCAAACCATTACCGGTTACAGCGCGACCGACGAAATCATTGTCGAAAGTATTTTGGAAAAATGGTCGAACGAAAATAAAACGAATACCGAAAATAGTAGGCCACAGTTGAAGTGGCGGCCAAAACGGAACGTTTACTATCGAAAAAAGAGGGCGCGAACCATAAAACGATTGATCGGTAAAGCGAATCGAATCAAAAGTGCAATTAAGTGAATATTATATGATATGTGCCGCCATTATATTATAAGTATATTGTTATTGTTTAATCGAAATTAGATGGAAACGCAAATTGCCATTATCGCACGTTAACGTAAATGACCTTAAATTATTTTAATACTAACTTAAAACAATCATTATTTTCGTGATTATTTGAAATATTTTATTTTTTTTGCCGCAATGCTTTTTAATTAAAAATGTATACAAATAAAATTAAATTTTTTAATAATTTTTATGTGTCAACTATTTCATCGATAGAAGCGACACTTTTTTCAATCAATTTTTTAATTTGTTTCGATCGTTTTTTCGCTATTTTATAGCATAATTCAATTTCACTTAAGTCAAGCTTATCGCCGCCCGTTTTATTGATGAGATGAATGGAATTATTGTCGGCATTGATAACATACGTGATGACGCTGTCTGCTAAGTCTTCTTCTTTGCCGTCCGGATCGGCTAACATTTTTCTGTATTCAGCCAATAGTTTATGAAAATTAGATTTTATAAAAAGTTTTCGTATAAAAAAACAATTTCCGATTTACCCGTCAAGAATAGCAAATGAACTGCTAATTGGATAACCATTTGTTTCGATTTGTATTTTTGTTTCTTTATACGTTATTTCGTTTTTATCATTAACTTCGACCAACGGAAGCGAACCTTCAAAATAATTGCAGAAAATTATTTTAAGAGAATTAAAATTATAACTACGATAATTTTCCTTTTTGGCTGAGGTGGGAGAAACTTTCCGTGAAAGTTTCTATGGAAAGTTTCTCCGTTCCAACTATAATAATAATGCTATTAATATTTGTAAATAAAAAATTCCGATTATCTACGTTTACAGGAATTAAAAACTGAATTCTATTGCAACGATTCAGCAACTTATGCGTACGAAGGGTAAATGTAAGAATAGTGGATATCAATTTTTCGATCACTAATGTATTGCGAATTGCCATAACCGGCACTAAATTATTATCTAACTTCGAATTTACCAGCGGATCACATAACGTATATCAACGCTGTCGCTAATAGTGTACAGAATTATTTTTTATGAAATCTGTGAATATTAATTTTCAACCTTTAAAGTTTGTAAAGGAATGCCTAAATTTCTTAGTTACAACAATAGCGGTGGTTTTGTTTGCCTTTTATCTGTTGGATATCTTTTTTATCAAATAAAAGTTTTCTTAAAAACTACTTAATATGAGTATAGAATTATAAGCTTAGTTTTAGAACTCTATTCTAATGTTGTGCTATCGGATAATGAAATAGGGTATAAAATTTTTCAAACAAAACTATTCCATCAGATAAACAATTCGTCTATATTAATGAATAAAAATTTTGGCGAATACCTTTAGTTCTTAAAAATTTTGGCTTTTTTATAAAGAATTCGTTATAATAAATGAAGTTTGCTCCTAATCCTCAAACCATACATAACATATTTATTTATTAAATTTTAATCTTATCCAAGTGTGTTGATTTTTAATTTAACTTAAAATGTCATTTTTAAAAAAAATAAATTAACGTCACAAAAATTGTATGGAATTGAAAAAACCGGTTGATTTAAAAAAGACAGTTTAAACGAGTTATCGATTAAATACTCGTCAAAACACTTCAATTTTATCGCGCAATATGTGCATAGAAACTGATTATAGACGTCAAAAAATACATTAATCATATATCAAACCATTATGATTCTAATTTAAGGCTTTTAAAAACATGTGCCGGCAAACTGATAACAGTTTAAAGACTGAAGACTCGCGCTCGCATAACGTTAGTACGTCTGTTCCTAACCATTCAGTCAGTATACGCGCACTTATGACTGAAATCTCTTACAGCATTTGAGTGCAGCTATAATCGCGGATAATGAGGCGTCGATCACGTTTCCATCACAGTTTAAACATATCACTTCCACGTTCAAATTCCATACTAACTAAAAACAATAGTTTTAACGTAAGATTTAGTTGTGTGCGCTAATAAATTAAATCCTACTCACTTTTCCCTCAGTGATGCACAGTTTTTCGAGATTTATTAGTTTACTATTTTTGAGCACATTATCAACGAATTGCGTCATAACTAGTGATTCATTGTTCTTCAGTCCTGGAAGATATTTACTGGAACAGAGCGGAGGTAATTCAATCTTCACCGCAACCGAACCACAACACGACGACTCGGGCTTTGGTTCAACTAATTCCTAAAATCCATTGATAATTAAAATTGCGAAACACTTGTTAACGGCTAATCAAAAAAACATAGTAAATAACATTGAGATCATTAATGTACTGATTTAATGCCGCAAATCACTGCAGTGTTGCCCGTCTTAACCATCGCCGATCCATCAGCTGTTTTCACGGAACCTATTCATAGATTAATCACAATCTCATTTTTGATAACTATTATCTCGTTTTACGTTAATTGAAAGCTTTTTTTCATTGATTAATTACCAGAATTAAGTAGTGTAGACCTGAATTCGTCGAACTTTCTTCCGTCTGTTCTAATATTCTGATTCTTCAATAAAATTTAAATTAAAATGGAATATATGTAAATAAATTTGGTCGTATATAAGTTATATCATTCCAACAAATAATAAATTTTTTCGTTTTAAACAAATAACAACTTTATATTTAATATTTACCAGAAATTGTTGGGTGTATTGTAATGGTTGCAGTAATCTATTACATAACAGAAAAATATTATTTTAAATCAAATACATAATCTATATTGATTGTAACTAAATTTACTTAAATTCTTCGCTCATATTTGAAATTTAATTGATGTAATGGACAAAACTATGTTATTGGTTGTGGAAAACGTTGAAAAATCACGCTTTTTTCGTCAATTATTTTCATAAACATTGGCGAACACATGTATGCATACTTTAGAATTGCAACATATATGCAAACATTATTCATAAATACTGTTACATAAAAACGCACAAATTAATTAAACTTTTTGGTAATAATATCCATAAAACAGTATTAAAAACTTTTTTAGTATTCTCTCTTTTTTGGCATAATATAATTACCTAAACGCTATCATATTTAATTATTATAGTTAATGTACTCGGAAGTTACTCGAAACACACTGAGCTTGCGGAATGTAACGGAGTCTAACTCTGATGACTTTCCTGATGTTTGATCATAAAATTCGTAAGTTTTTAAATGACGATATTATGGATTAGTTTTAATTATAACTTGTAATACTAAATTCACCCAATCATTGGCATAACTACAGTTTGATTCCATTTTAGTACATTAAGCACTCTGTTGTAAAATATTTATTTCAGTCATGTTTCCTTTCTTTCTTTATTTATTTAATAAATTCGAATAAGATTCTATAAGTCGATTTAATTTTACGCATAAGTCCTGCATTTTTAAAAATTTCGTTGGGTTTGTGCAGATTAAAATCGCTATATAAAAGTTACATTTAGAATTGTTGTAAATAATACGCATTTTAATGTTCTAAGAATACAATAATTGTTTAGAAACATGCTAAATACACGAGCCTAAGACGCGCAACTTAATTAAAACTAACAATAGTATAAATTTTGGGTGAAGTATATTATAATGTACGAGAGATAATGATTGGATAGATAGTAATATTATAATTCTACTAAAATAAGCGTTCTGCATATGCGCATTGTAAGCATTATACGTAAAGCCGTTATCGTTTACGGATGTAGAGCTGGGCGCGGTGTGGGGACCAGAGATGGACGCGAGGTAAGCGGGTGGATGTGGGGATGCGGGATGAACCCAGGGTGGATAACATTTTATTAATTTGCGGTAAATACTTGACGCGGGTCTTTAGAAATATTAACAAACAATACAAAAAATTAGTTTAATGTGTTATTTTTGCACGAAACACTATTCTTTTTATACAAAAGCAAAAAAATTACATTAGAATTCGTTTTAGATTTCGTTACTTTATTCTAATTCATTTTATATCGAAAAATATTGCATAAGTAGACACAGGAAAGGATTTAATACAATACCACTCATTAAAATTGTCACTTTCCCAAACTATTTTGTAGAAATACTTGAAATACTTGTTACTGTGATTTTTTGAAGGAGTTTAATGGAAAAACCTGAACACTTTTTTATTAGTCATTGTTAGCACACTTTTAATATTCAAGTTTATGTGTAACAACTATTTATATTATTTTATTTATGCCTAATTTAAATCCATTTTATAATTAAAACATAGGTTTTCCCATTAAAAGTAAAAATCTACTATCTGTTTATAGCGAAATCACGCAAATTTCTGATTTTCGCTGCTTTATACTCGATTCTCTGTTAATAACAATTTTTTGAACTGCGATTGAGTTCAGTAATGTTATGACGCAACGCGTTGTAAACGGTTTCGTCACGAGTACGAAACGCGTACATATGATATGAATAATAACTTGTATAATATGTATACGTTCATTACGTACATATATCTATATAAGAAGGTGTATAAGCGATTACTAAATAATATGGAGTTTTTATAGGCAGTCATCACACTTAAAAAACTTACGACTTAAATAATCATTTTGAAATTTGTGTGATTCACTTAATTCAATATAAGATTCGCAATACATAACTACTATTGTTATATTACTTATTTTGTTTATATCGTATTGTTTTTTATTAAACGCGTGTTTCAATAGATCGCTTTATACAATATAAGCGTATTATAAATAATATAATCTCATGGCTAATCGTGTGCTTAAGTTGAAAACAGTTCCTATTATCAATGATTACCGCATTACCGATTCGGTTCTCGGTTTGGGTATCAATGGTAAAGTAGTTGAGTGTTGGAATAAACAAAATGGTCACAAATACGCTCTCAAGGTAATTACCAATTGTTGTGAAATACAATACAATAATGCCATTAATGCATTGCCATGTTTTTTATTTGATAAAACATCAAAAAAGTTTCAATTCTATTTATACATTTAGTTTATTTAAGGTTTGAGTGAAATTTTGTTGTTTGTTAATCAAAACAAGTTAATTGTAGAAAGTTTTTATGGTTTTATAACTGATCCAAATTTTAATAGGTTTTAGCTGTTATAGTTTTTAAGTTTCGTATACATGGGTCAAACCTAAAGCAATACCACAATTGCGTATACATTTTGTAGTAAATTAGTTTGGGGTGATATTTAAAACCGATATCTTTAATACCGGCAATGAGTGAGCGCGGATAACCTTTGTAACAAATTTCAAATTTTGTATATATTTGGCTTTGCGCGATAAAACGCTCACATCGATGAGTAATTTTTTTTGCTGACATTGACATTTCTCTATTGTCAATGTTAAAAACAGGGTTTCTAACCTTTTTGTAATCCCACTCATTTCATATGCGATTAAAAGAACTATACCTACTCATAAAGTGAAATTATTATTATTAAAATTATTTCATATTAGTAGTGCAATATAAACAATTATAAGTAAAGTTTCGAGTATTGTAGGGCAATAGAAACAAATCCATTGTAAGAGTATGAGTACTGTATTTTGTTGAAGTATTGCTTTATCATTGCAATAATGTTTCACATGATGATGTGAAACAATGAAATTTAATTAGTAAAACGAATATATTACGTTAACGTTGTACACGTTTAATGTACACACACATGACTAAAATATTTAAAAATTAAAAGAGGAGATGATTACTAGTTGAGTTTAGTTATCTTATCGAGTTTATTTAATTACATATACTGTATTGTAATTCGCATGGATGTTAATCGTTATTTTTTAATTTTTATTTCATGGTTATTTTCCGTTTAAATTATTTATTTGATATTTAACAGAAGTTCTGAACTTATGTTTATATATCGGTTAACAAGGTTCACATGCGTTTTCTTTGAAATTTATTAAGATTATGAATGAATTAACAATAAAAGAATGATAAATTATATAAGTATTTAAAGTATTTAAGTTATAATTTATGTTCTCTTACTCTGGTTGTACCAATTAGATAAGGGGTTGGGGGCAGTATTGAATACAGGTGGTATGCTATGGGTAAAATTTCTTAATTAACCCGAAAAAATTTAATTCCTCATATTTGCTTAGCTTGCAAGTAGTTGGCTGTCTTTAGAGTATGTTAACCTAGTTGGTTGGCTTATTTTTTATTTTTATTAAGTCTACTCAGTTTTTTAAATTATGGTAAAACAAAAGTTTCAACCGTTTAGGTTATTCTTTTTAATCTATTTATTATAGAAATTAGTATTTTATAAAATTTGATCGGACATATTGAATGTTTTTAGATAATTTTTTTAAATTATAAAAATTTTTGTTTTTTAAAAAATTATATTTTAAAATATAATAAAACACAAATTTCAAAGTATCAAAACTGATTTTAATAAATTTTAGTAATTTCAAACAATTGTATATTCTTCAATCTAAAGATTGAAACCCTTGATGTGATTATTCCTACGCTTTGTTCATAAATTTTTCTAGTCAAACAAAATAAACAATTTTTGACACAAAATGTTAATTTTAAACAGAATACTTACAAAAATATAAAAAAAATAACAGTTAAAAGCAATATATTTTTGTTTGCTTTCAACCGAAATAGGTATTGCGTGACAGCCCTAAAGCTCGACGAGAAGTAGAGTTACATTACCGCGCGAGTGGATGTAAACACATTGTAAATGTAATTGATGTCTACGAAAATGTTTATGGCGGTCACAAATGCATTCTTGTAGTCATGGAATGGTATGTAATCACTTGAGTCAAATTTAAATTAAATTAATTTTCACAATTCTCATAATACAATAGTATGGAAGGCGGAGAGCTATTTCAACGGATTCAAGACAGGGCGGAAAATGCGTTCACTGAACGCGAAGCCGCGGAAATAATGCACGACATATGCAAAGCAGTTGCTCATCTTCACGCCATGGATATCGCTCATAGAGACGTTAAGCCAGAAAATCTTTTATACTCGCGAAGCGATAATGTAGGAGTATTAAAGTTAACTGATTTTGGATTCGCAAAGGAGACATCAAATACGTTATCCTTACAAACGCCATGTTATACGCCATATTACGTCGCACCCGAGGTTTTAGGGCCAGAAAAATATGATCAAAGCTGGTAAATAACCATTAAAAATTCTATTATTGTATTGTAAACTAATTGGAGTGCCTTTTTTATTTTTAGCGATTTATGGTCTTTGGGAGTAATAATGTATATACTTTTATGCGGTTATCCACCCTTTTATAGCAATCACGGCCTCGCCATATCGCCGGGCATGAAAAAGCGCATTCGCGCGGGTCAGTATGACTTTCCAGACCCGGAATGGAGACACGTTTCAAGAGATGGTGAGCTTCATTCTTCGTATTATTTAATTATACCGTACTATATTTTCTATGAGAATTGGATTTTTCACATTGCATTTTATTACTTTTTCGTTTGCAGCTAAAGATCTCATAAAAGGATTACTGAAAACAGACCCATCTCAGCGATTAACTATTGGGCAAGTGATGCGACACAATTGGATTGCGGTAAGAATCACGTCCTCCCAAACTGTTTTTGTTATGTTTATTGCTTAATCTATTATCGTAAAAATCGAATTTATTTATTGCATACAAGTCGCTACTTAATCGTGAGATAATTAATAGGTTATGTTTTTTATTTATAGCGTTACGCTGAAGTGCCTCAAACTCCTCTGCATTCAGTGCGCATTATGCGCGAAGATGTGGAGCAATGGCCTGAAGTCCAAGAAGAGATGACGCAAGCGTTGCGTACTATGAGAGTTGACTACGATTCCAGTATTCACCTGAAGAACCTCGATAACACTAAAAATAGTTTACTCGAGAAGAGAAAAGTCAAAGGAAAGCGTTGATTCGGTTTTACGGCAGGAAATGCGGCGAATAAATTGCCTTTTAAACAATTCGTCCTTAAAAACTAATTTCAAGTTTTTGTTTTTTTTTGAAACGTTGAAACTATTGTTTCGATGTCATTAACTTTTTTAAATTTCATCAATTCTTGCCACTTAATAGTCATTTAGAATATTATATATACAACTATTATTATTCTCATTATTTTAATTAAACGGTGATCAAGTAATATAAAGTAATAAGTCTTCGAAAACGTAATGTGATTACAAATGTCTCGAGAAAAACGAGAAAAAAATATTTATAGTTGCAATAAATTAAAAGATTAAATAAAATATATAAACTACAAACATTTGGTGTGAAATTTTTTTCTGATTTAATTTAACTTAATATTTTTCTTTTGTTAAACAATGAAACAGTAATTTGATGCGAAAAGAGGGCAAACAGTATTTGTATTACTGACGCAATTATTTCAAGGTTTCTGTAACGGTCTAATTATCGCCGAATAGTGTTAAGATTTTTCACTAATTAATATAAATCTGAAAGAATTTTTAAGTAATTTTAGCCTATTGTTTGGATCGCAGTATCGATAGAATTACGATGAAAAGAAATAAAATTAATTAAATACATCAAAGATTGACTGCCAATAAAAATAAGTGGTCTATAAAATAGTGAATTCTCTCATAGATGTTACAATAGAATCTCTCTTTTTTTTATTGTATCGCTTTAGTGTGTATAACAAACATTTGCAGCTCTATTTGCCATTCGAAACTTTTATTGATCTAATAAATGTTTTCATTTTTTTCCTCAATTTAATTAGAGATAAAAATTTTACTTTTATTTAGTTAACGTTAAATTATTTGATTATCGTCTAAATGATTGATTAAAAAATTATTTAATAAAAATGTTGTGTTTTGAACGACGGAAAGATAAATTAGAAATTACAGAATACCTTTTTCTATCTTTATATAATTCAATAATTGAAGTGATGATATGGTTATAATCAATGATTGTAAAAAATAGCATAACGGTAACAATTAAAAGTTAAGATTACTGTATAATTATTCTATATTTATTTCATCTTACTTACTATTTTAATTAGATAAACACTTTTTTTCACTTTTTAGAATAATAGTATACTTTTCAATTATTTATTTGGTTTAAAATAGATATAGAATTACTTTATTAATAGCCTTTTTATTGCCCAACATAACTCCCAAATTTAGGCAACAAAATCAGTTAATTGTAGTTAATATTGAGCAGTGGAACGCGTAAAATAGTATATTCCATATCCAATATTAATTTATAGTCTTAAATCTACATAAATATTTAATAGATACCATAACCAGATATGACTAAAAATCCATAAAAATATTTCATTTGTTACATTATGAAATTTCTTCTGTTTCCTTGTGTATTATTATTAAGGCGTTTTTAAAACGTAGTCTCTTAAACGTACGTTGTCTTCTTAGACTCTTAAACTCATATAACCGAAATATGCATAAAAGAACATCTTATAAATTAATATGATTGAATAATTTTTAAATGAAGTTATGAAAAATGTTTTATTATTCAGTTTTAAAATTTTCCCTATAATTCCAATAACAAAGTTATCTCAAATAAAATCCTAAAATTAAAGGAAGAAAGTAAAAGAATTTGATCCAAATAAACATTACGAAATAAAAAACACGTAAATAAGAATCAGGACAAAAAACTAAGATGTACAGTAATAACACCTTGACTTAAAGATAATTTAAGAAAACATTACGAAAGCAACTATACTAACTTCAAATAAGTTTATTCACTAATTATCTTGTTTTATGAATAACTCAGATGATTAGTAATTAACTTTATTGTTAATTGTGCGAATAAAAATGGTTAACAT
>JAQIXJ010000324.1:0-39601 GCA_034700185.1 Phthiracarus laevigatus
AAATAACTAAAATAATTATTATACAATAAAGTTAAGCATAAGCATAATGGAAACAACAAAAAATAATCACATTTATTGAAAATGATGAGCCAAATAGGACATAGAAAATGTAGATCCCGTATACTATTTCGAATAATGCATATATATTGGGATATTTAGATCACATTTTATACAAAAAGGGACAAAAAAATAAAAGTAAATTTATATAAATAGTATACGGAAAGATAAATTAAATAGACATGTAAAGAGTTTATTTGTTTTTTTTTGCACAAAAATAGTATTTATAGATGAGATATATTTTCTAATTTTTAAAGCTCTAATTCATTCTTTATTTCCAATTATGAATTAAATATTGATAACGCCTATTTGATGTTTGTTCTTTTAATAAATATTTATGAGTAATGCGAAATACTAAGATTTAAGAACATACGTTTTAAAAGTAATATAATAAATTACAAGTTTGTAGCAAATAAAAATTCATAAGACTTTTACCAAAATATAGTAATTGCACTTTAATATAATACAGTATAATATAATTATTTAATTTAATTATTTTACAATAATGTCTGATATTTACGAGTTAATTCGTTTATTAAGATTAATAATGGTCCTTTTGAACACAAATAATAGTTTGTGGCAAATCAATTCTGCATTACGTCATTAATCTGTCACAATATAAAAGCTTATAAAAAGGAAATTTTTATTTCAAAAACTTTCAAAATAGTTTATACTTAAACCCAATATTTATCGAAATGATGTTCTTTTTAATTCTTATTATATCACTATATGGTATGCAAAATTAAATTAAAATTATTAATAATTTAGTTAAAATTGCTTTTTATTAATAAGGTTTTCTGCAGTTGGCTCTTACTTTGGGTAATTGCGATAACGCCAATCCGAACTGCATTTTAGTTACAATTCAAGAAATGGGAAAACGTGTCAATTATTTGAAATATAAACGCGGGTGTGATCATAATGCAGTGTTTGCGAGAACATACCAAATAATGACCCAATACGTTGCTAATAGTCTGATCACTATTGGGGCAAATCGAGTGCTTAATCACACCAATTATTTTGAAAATCATTCGTTTATGTCAATAGAAGATCGAGTATTTGATAATTTTTATTTCAATGCTAGCGATTATTGGACAACAGAGCAAAAAAATCAAGTACCAAAAGTGTGGCAAATAGCGTTTCAAGCCGCGGACAATCGTGAATTATCCGCAATCGGCAATGTAATGCTTGGCATTAATGCGCACATAAACAGAGTCCTGCCATACGTTATGGCTAAACTTGGACTCACGTTTTCGAATGGAACCAGTGCTAAACCAGATTATGATCTCTTGAAAGATATTTTAGCTGTAGCTACAGATGACATTGTGAACGCAATTGCGTCTGAATTTGATCCATCAGTTTTGCAAACTTACAATCAGAATGCTAAGGCTATCGCGCTTAAAGCGTTTGTTTTTATGCGTTCTCTTGCGTGGAATAATTCGGAAAAGCTTGTTCACTCATCGCCATATCGGTTATATTATAATTATGGTAAATCTGGCATTGAAAACGATGCAACCGCGTTCGCTAATTCTTTAAGATTATTATTTAAACAAGATTCTAGAAGTCGTGATTCATTTTGTCGTAGTGTTCATGGTTTAAGTTAGTAATTTTTATGATTTTTTATTACAACCAATAAAGTCTAAAAGTTATAATTTGATTAAATTTTTTCAATTGGTTATGAATTTTTAGATCACTTTGAAAAAGTCGAGCTATTAGATTTGAAATTTCACCTGTCTGTCTGTAAACATTTTTTAGACCCCAAATCCAGGCAAAAATAAACAAAATTGGGTCAAAATTGGAACAAAACTGAGTCAAAATGTGTCAAAATAGGCTTAAATAGTGGCAAATGACTAAAAATGGGGCTAATTTGGTCACAACTGAGATAAAATCGGTTCAAAAATGGTTAATATCGGGGCAAATATGAGTATATTTTGATGTCACGCGTCATACTAATTATACTAAAACACGTTATGACACGCGTCTAATTAGTTCTATTACAACAGAGTACTTAATTTAATTGATTAATTATTTATGTCTATAATTTAAAATCATTCTACTGTTGTACATAAACTTTTAGAGAAATTCATCATTCTTATTACGATTTTATTCAAGATTTAAGTTATTTAAAACTGGCAATAGCTCTCGATAAATAACTTAAAGGATTCAAACCTAATTTTTTAGCTCACTTTGTATATAAAACGGCTTATGGATTTCAATATTTGTCTTTCTCTGTCCGTGTAGGTGTTCGCAGTCAAATGTTAATAAATGAATTTCACCTACAACTTATATTAATAAAAGAATTTGGAAATTTGCCATATTTGTTTAAAAACTAATATATTTTTAACATAGAGGGAGTCAGGGAAATCGACAAACATTTTTGTTAGTTTTACAGCAAAGCGCGCGATTGACTCACATTGTTCAAACTTATGGAACAGTTCGAACAAATGTTTGTGTTCAATAATATCTTAAACTTAATTTAGAATTTTAAACTCCTTTTTATTATACCGTAACGATCATACTGTTAATAAATTTGATTAGAACTTAATAACTTAATAAATTAATAACTTTGAATTAAACGAAAAAAAGGAACTAAATGTACCAAAAGTTATACCAAACGAAAAATTTTGAGCATTAAGGGAGTCTTAAAATAGAAATATAAAAAAATTCAAAAAAATTAACATGATTTTAATGACCTATGGACTAGTAATTCAAAAACAGTAATTTAGGAAAGTGAAAACAACTAGATGAAACACTTGACGCGAAAACTGACAAAACTTGGCAAAGATGGCTTCAATTCTTAGATTTGAACTTGAGAAGGCTAGTATTCCCGTATGTAATTTGGTATAACCCTATCTTGGAATGCCATCTGTTACTAAAATTGAAAAAAATGTATAATAGTTACTGGATCTGCGCAAAACCATACTGACATTACGTCAGCAAAATGAGCATTTTGAAATTGTTTCAACTTTGGCGTTACATCAAGACAAGGCTATATGAAGAGTCAACCGCCTCACTTAAGGCCAGAATCCGAACGATGCACATCAAAGTTACTAACAACAGCAACATGATTTGTTTGATAAATATTAAGGAAATTTTCAATGAAAATGATTTACGAAAAAAGTATGATCCAAAAATTTTTTCACTGCTGATTCTATATTTTAAATGTGGAACACGCATACTATTCAAATCCGGTTAATACAGTATAGCCGGATGTCAGTTGCTTGATGATAACGTTAAAGCTCAGCTGTAGCTTTTCAATCTATTTCGTAATCATAATTACGAAATTGAAAATGTGGAACTAACGCTCACCAACGTGTGTTACAGGTTTGATTGCGAGAAGCAGATTTACCTGATCAAACAGGCTCTCGCCTACCACGAACAAGCTATATACTATGTGGAGCTGTTCCCAGCCTTTAAGATTACGTTGGACAAGCACATTTTTACTGACCATTGTAATGGCGTAGCATTCGTTATCGGAATGAAATCCATACCGGAACTGAATAACACTTGAGATAAAATGTATAATATTTTAACTACTTTTTTTACCAAAGTTAATAAAAATAAGTAAATCAATAACCATTTCTACAAAAAATTGAGACTTTAATAAAGAAAATTTATATAATAACCTTCAAAGGGGGATCCTACTACTTATAATAATTCATTTTATTTAATATGACAGATATTGCGTGCATTTCTGCAGAAAACAGTTCGTGCAGCGATGTACTGTTAAAAGTTTATTGTGTCCTCATAACTTGGTCACCGGCCTCTTATTCTGTCCATTTCGATTTGTACTGCTGCCTTCTTTATACCAGCCGTTAAGCATTTTTGAAGTCTACAATATCGGCAATGATTCCTTTTACAACACAATTTCTAATAAATAAACACATGTACACGCATCTTAGCCAAAATTTCTTCAAAATAGTGCTAAAAGTAAATATGCAATAAAATATATCATAGTTTTAGAGAAAACTCATTTCAAACAAAGTTCTGATAAATTGCAGCCGTCACAGCTAAATGTTCCGTAATATTTTCGAGTTGAACTGTCATCACATATAGCGCATGGTTGAGTTTAACTACTCTGTAGCGAATTTAGCCCAGTTTGTGCATTTAATTCACGTTTGGCCATTTGGGATTGAAATTTCTCAGTTTTTTTATTACAACCATTACTGCTTAGTCTCTTAGTTCCTGTAATTATTTAAGAATTTTTTGATTACATTTATTTAATTAATAAAAGCGATACAGAATAAAAAAACGTTCTAATAGTATTAATAAAACTTATAATACAATCCATCTTAACACTTCACCGGAACATCGGTATAAAAATCGCCCCAATCGCTCTTTGCGCGTTCATAGCATTTTTATTATAAACGGGGATTTATTGTAAATTTAAGTATTCCTCGATTAACATATCCTGAATACAATAGTAATTTTTCGTTGCTATATCACTCCAGGGAAAATATTATACCAGTGTAGGATAGGGTGAATTTTCTACCCCAAAATACCTTAAGTGGATGACAAAGTCTTTTGATGCAATTTTCCCATTTATTTTGCCGTTTGCTGCGAAACTTTATGCGTTAAAGCATATATGTGCAGTTCATAAAATGTGATGCTCTAAACACTGTTTGAGGGCATTAAGAAATATTTATCACATTGTAATAGATGTGAATAAATTTAAGGTGTTCCAGTAAAGTGTTAATAATGATTACAATTAAAAAAGTATTAAGCATAAAATCTATTGCAGCAATAAACACCTATTTACAGAAAGTTTTGAAAATTATTTGTAACATGTTTTATGTTAAATTTACAAACGACCTTAAATAACTAGCATTACTACCTTATTATTTCGTTATTATTAGAAAAAACACCGAAATCGGTTAAAACATTTACACAACTTTTCCAGTCTGCAGAATCGCAGATGTACAAGTTTGATAATTAAGTATATGAGTATTAAATAAAATATTAAAATTGAGGCTACCAAACAATAAATTTAATGCGAACAATATTAATATTATAATTAAAACACATATTTATAGGATTCGGTGGTATTTGTATGCATATGAGTTAGTTAACTAAAAGTGTTCACTATCGCTGTAAGAATAAAGTAAATAATGTATTCAGTATAACTGCTTTCACTGATCTACTGATAATGCTTCAAACCTCAATTGCATATCACAAATATAGTTCCGATAACCATATTTAAAAGATTCAACAAATCAATTATTTGTTAGTGTGACTCTTTTTCAAAATAAGAACCTTTAAAACTTGTTGGCGTTATCCCGAAAGTTTATTAATCATCAGCTTTTTTACTGTAAACATCAAAACATAAAACATAAAACATAAATTTTTAAGTCAAACAATTTTAACTATAAGTTTACTATGATTCTAATCATATTATTTAAATATAACTACTAGTGTACTAAACTCTGCATATTTTCATAATATTTTTGTAAAACTTGTTACAAAAATTTGAAATAATTCTCAGTACATTGCCAAAAATGATAAAACTGTCCATCAAAGCTGATAAGGTAAAGTGAGATATATTGTCTTTAGCTAAAAATTCAATAACTAAAATTCGAAATTTTATGAGTTTTGAGAGTAGTTTGTTTTATTCTCCATAGAATTAAATTTAATTTCTCATAAAACATGTTACTTAAATCGGCTAGATTTTACTTTAACTTGTGGTTTTTATTGTTGACAATTAATCAATTTTATTTTAGAATGATAAGAAAAGAATTCTTTTAAGCGATCGCCCGCTTGTATACTGCAATAAAAATTTATTATGATAAGATTAACATAACTCTATTTAAAAATTTCTAATGTTATGTACAAAGGTTAGTTAAGTCTTATTCACGTTAGTCATCATTCTTAATTAGATTTTATTACATTTTTTATTTCTGTTGAAAAAATAAGTAAATACAAAAACTTGCTTTATTTTTAATCGTTGGTCAAAGACTATAGAAAATAACGATTATTTTTTAACTAAAGTTATCACTATTAAACAAGAACAATGTCATCTTTACTCTAGATAGATAAGCATAACTGGATTTGATTTATTTAAAAATAACTCAAAAATTCATTCTCATTAGTAGAAAACAGCTAGAATTATAATAATTTCTTGTATAGAGTAAAAGAATATAAATAGCATAGATGTTCGCAACGAGATAAAAATGAAAACGCGTATGACATTTCACAATATCGTATGCGTTAGTGCTTTAACATTTATGCCTATCCGCTTACGACTAAGAATTCACTCTTTTTAATAGTTCTACATAGCTACTAAAAAATAAAAAATGAAAACAGTAGAATCTGCGTGTTTTATTACTTTTATTTAGTAGTATTTTCTATAGCTTCGTCAAACGTTAAACGCTATTTTGTCTTGAAGAATTTGATTTAATTAAAATGGGATACATTTAATCAAATTTGTTGGAGATCATTAAATTATACAAAATAGCGTAATTATAAATATAATATCAATTTAAGTAAATTTAAAAAGGAGTTTATAAAGTATAAGTGATTTGTATATCAAATAGTTGCACAATAATATTAAATTAAAAACTAAGTTTTAAAATGAAATTAAAATTAAGTTATTTCTTGATTATTAGATTGTTTTAATTTTGTAAAAGTTCTAATATAATTTAATTTCTTTTATGTGATAAACATACGCATTTCATATTTGTATCGCGTACTATAGAAATTATAATCAAAATAATTTTTACAGCCATAATCAGTTTATAACAATAAACTAGACTAATTCGAGGTTAAAATGTTAGACTTATTCATTGTATTCACAATTTCTTTGGCAATTTTGTGAACGCAACTTTCATCCGAAATGGTATCATCACAAGTTTGTTGTCTATAACGTGAACCTTTGTTTTCTTTAATGTCGTCATCTATTTTCCATGGTAAATAATGCGTGGCTAACAAGTTAATAGCGATGGCCAAAGGAGGCCTTTTAGAAATAGTTATTAACATTTACTGTTTCTTTAGTAATTAACCCATTACTCACCAATGGTCTAGAAAGTTAATCGGAAAAATATGTTTATTTAAATCGTCTCCGAGCTATTAATAAAATTTTGGGTTTCTTATTATATTTTGATTAATTATTTTTATTTAACCTGTATTTCTCTCTTTGTCCACTTTGTTTTTCCGTAATTTGGTGTTATTAGAGCCACAAACATATCGCACTCGATTATAGCATTATTAAGATCGTCTTGCCAGTTGTTACCAGGTCTGATCTCATCCACATCCAGATACACATCCACGTTATAGTAATTTAGAGCATTTTTTAAATCTCTGGCGTATTTTTCACCCTCTTTTCGAACATAGCTTATAAAAACTTGCATAATTGTGCGAAACGATTAATAAAAATCTAATGGCCTCGGTTTTACAATAGAAAGATGTTTATGTGATAAACTTTATCTTAATTTATGCTTTACTTTGCTAGATTCTAATGAGTTTTTAGCAACCAGTTTTTGAACGTGTTACGTTTTTATAACTTAAATATCGTTTCGAACTTTTTTCAATTAAATGGAAGTGCACGAGTACGAAAATTTTAATAACTTTTTAAAAAAAGTGTATTTATGAACTGAATTACTGAAACATATATTATTGTAATTTAATTTTTTGCTTTTACAAAACTATTTTATTGACTTTTTGAGAATTGAATCGCAAACAAACTGAAATTAAATTTTAGTTTAACTTTAGAAACTCTTATTGTGGTAGCTTTTAAATGAATTAAAAATATATACTATCGAATTTACAAAAATAAATTATATTTAAGATCTCAAAAATAATACTTATTTTAAATATATTATAAACTGCTATTTTAAAATTTTATACCACTTGTAACCAAATTAATGGAAGTTGTTATGATTTATTTCAGTTTTAAATATTTTTTCTAATCAAAATACTTTCTATCACAATTACTTTGATAATAAAAGGATCCGTGTTTCTCAGTTATATTAGTTGCATAATTAATTGTTTTAATTAATGATGAGAGAAATCTCTAGCTCAACCCACCACAACCTCTATATAAAGCTTGAATAAAAGATGTTATGTAATACGAAATCTCAGTGTTCGCCATTTTTTGAGCATAGGTTTGTAAGCTCAAGCTAAAGTTTTTTGTTTTGTCTAACGAGCTTTTTGAGCTTGTGTTATTATTTAATAAAGACAAACAATAGCATTAAATTTTTCAGATTCCGTATTAGTGTCAAATACATCAATTTAATAATTTTGCTTTTGAAAAAACTTCAAAAACTATAAAAAACTTAAATCCTTAAATCCAATTTTTTGTGTTAAATTAGAATTCGCTATAAGATCGTGATTTTTAAAAAAACGTTGTAAAGTTTAAGCTCACAGCTAGGCTGAAGTCCATTCACAAATAAGTAAGCTCAATTTTTTCCAGTATTGAGCTTATGCTCAGCATTATCAAGCTTAACATCTTAAAAATGAGTTTTCTTTCATCATTAGTTTTTATGCACTTTTATTATCTAGAGTTATGATGTCTGCGATGAAAAATTATTTTTATTTTTATACGTACTTTAAAATATAACGATTAGCTAACTTTAACTTGATTTTCATTAATTTGTCAAATGTTTCTGTTTGTACTATAACAACACACACATACTCATTCTCTCAATTTTTTAAATTTATTTGTTAGTTTTAAAGAGAGTTTTTATTAAACAATACCTTAATTGCAGTCAAAAACTTAACTATGTAATTAAAAACTCATACTCATTTTTGCTTGACATAATCTAAAACAATGAACTAATACAAAAAAAATCAAAAAATTTGGAAAAAAATCGAAAGTAGTAAAAAAATATTAAATAATTTATAGGAAAACCCAAAAAATCCAAAGAATTTCTCCTTTTCTTTTTATCAAGGTGCATTAAGTTCACTACACTATCACTAGTAAAAACAGAAGACAAAAATGCTTATTACATAAACAGTTTACTGTTATCATGATTATATGTTCCGTAAAGAAAAATAATTACGTGAAGTATCTAGTTAAATAATAGTTTGTTTGCGTAGATTTATTGACATATTGCATAGAACATAAGCAATATTTGTGATTAAAAATTCAGTGCTTATAAAAGTATGACGATAATTACAACTGTTTTATACAAAGCATCGTAAGTATAAACATTTCACAAAACATAACATAAATAATATTTATTCAGTAAAAAATAATAAACAACTTTTTTAATTCTCAAACTCATGTAGGCTGTAAAAAACGTTGCATAACTATGGCGTAATAAAAATTAACTTAAGATACATGTCTTAAAATTTTATACAATATTATTTGCAATGCTTTTTATCTAATTAAATAGATTTTGCAATGCAGCGATAATATGAACGAGAAAAATCATTTGCAATGCTTTTAGATCCTTGTGAATGATTTTCATTTGCCCTCTGAGATCATGCATGCTAACTTTTTCCTGGATTAAGCCTACTATACGTTTCATCTTTTCCTCATTTTTTCGGAGAGATGGTTTTGATTAATAGATCGATCTCTCGTTATTTTATACAATCTATTGTATTCCTTAACTTTACGTTCTTATCATTAACGGAAGTATAGAGACCGACAGAGGTTGTAACGATAACGGGTATCAGTGCAAACAGTCCTAAATCGAGCAAAGATTGTCTTATTTTGGTAAATTTCACTAATGTTTTCGCTTGCTCTATGAAGCTCGTGCAAAAATGTTTTCATAGGCTCGACAAAATCGGATTCGAACTGATCCTCAAACCATTTCTGCTGTGATGTTGTGCGGAAAAGGACCACATAACTGTCTGAAAACACAATATATGGTGATTCGAACTTAGCATTGAGCATAACTGTTTTAATGCAAGTTTTTACGGGTTTGTTCGTTTTTCTTCAAGTTTTAGGATTCTTTTTTAAAACATACCGAAACACATTCTTATGTGGAAAGTCAATAGACAGATTCTGACAAAATGTCGAACAACTTTCTAGTTTTTCGTATTCTTTATTCTTTCGGAACACATTAAGACATTGGGAGGTACTTTAAATCTTTTGGTACGTCTTTCGCTAACAGCATGAGTGGAAGGTTATGTCGGATGAGATTTTGCTGCGGAAAAATTTTCAAACTTGCGTCATTCATTAATTTAGAATCTTATCGATCATATAATTTACCAAATAATCGGTGTATTTTTTGCGAAAAATCTAATTTGATGATCAATTATTTTAAGGTAAAGTATAATGTTTATAATAGCGTCTCAAAAAGAGGTAAATATTTACAAACTGCATAATTATAGAAATTGGGAAAAATAATGTAAGAAAATTTTTTATTTCATTTCCGCTAATCTTACTTTAAATAAAACTCATTTTAAACTTTAGATCTAAAAGCTTTGAATTATTTAAATTAAAATTGTATTTTTTAGTTAATAAATTTTATCGAAAAAAGTTTCGATAACCAAATTAAATTTAATAATCGGAGTATATTCATTGTTAATTAATTCAAAATCTATCAAGTACTTATATTTTTTAACTTATTAAGATTCTTTTAATCAAATAACTAATGAATTTAATTTTTCTTAACAGTGGTTTATAATAGTTCGATACCATTTTAATTTATTTGGTTTTGATAAGTTTATTCTCTTATATTACTTAATTATTCTTAATTATTATAAGAACTTAATAGTTTATTTTTTGCAAAATTTATAAAATAAAATATAAACATTTTGTTATTTAATACCTTTCTTTTGATTTTGCTATAATAAGATGC
Organism: Phthiracarus laevigatus; assembly: GCA_034700185.1. Classification (NCBI taxonomy): domain Eukaryota; kingdom Metazoa; phylum Arthropoda; class Arachnida; order Sarcoptiformes; family Phthiracaridae; genus Phthiracarus; species Phthiracarus laevigatus. The sequence continues at coordinate 10,797 of JAQIXJ010000324.1, forward strand.
TTGATAAAACTATCTTCTCTGAGAATAGTTTGCTTCGTGTTTGAAAAAATTTCTAGTAAACAGGGTCTACAAAAAATTGAATCGAACACTTTTAATAACAAATATTATATAAAAATAAATATTATTTTCCGACATACTAAATATCATTTTAATGAAAATAATGCCCTCGTTTAGAAAATATAGAAACTTTAATATAAACAACAATGGTTTTTACTAGAACTGACCCGAAGTTAATTGGTCAAATTAAAAGTTTTTTAGAACTTATATGGTCGTTCCGAATTATAAAAAATTATTTTAAAAAGAAAAAAATGCACATGAATTTAAATTTGTTATCGCGAATTAAAAATCAAAAAGAAAATTAACTAAATTTCAACAACAAATCTGCAAAAATTGGAAGCAAAAGCTTGTTGTCTAAAAAGGAAAAAATTAAATTTAGGAATATGGTGAAAAACCCTAACCCTCCTACACAATTAGTAATGGGGAATCGCGATGGAGTCAGCCAACAAGTTATCTTCTACCAAATTAAGAAGAAATCAGGGTTCCGGATGGTCACAAAGTCTAAAGGACACGTATTGACACCTAAAATATATGATAAAAATACCGAAGATAATGGCCTCTCTACCGACTTCTCCGCAATAATCAAGGGTCAAAAGAAATCACAAAGGACGAGGCATGGTTTAACCTTAGCGATTGTGACAGACAAACCAAGATTCAGCATATTAGTCGCGATCAAAAACGAAATGATTGTGAAACTTTTAAAAAACAATCACATCCTAAAGGAGTGAAGGTTTGAGCTGGAATTTCGGCAAAAGGGAGGACAAAACTTCGATTTGTTAATGTAGGTGCAAAGATCAACTCCGACTACTATATTAAAAAAATATTTAAACCTTTTATTAAAGAAATTATTCCCAAATTGTACAATAACGGCGATTTTGTCTTTCAACAAGACTCGGCCCCTTCTCGTGGCTCAAAGAAAACAATTGAGTTCTTGATAATCAATAACATCCCTACTATTTGGCCCCTACAATGGTTGCCGAATAGCCCTGAAATCGATCCTTGTGATTTTTTTCTATGGTTATAACTTAAACATAGTATGAAAGCACACAAAATCAAAACAATAACTGGTCCTAAAAAAACTTTACAAAACGAAAATCGAAATGTTCCTTAAGAATTAAAATTAGTAAAGTTCTTAAGGCTTGGCTCATGAGATGTCGTCAATTATATTATAATAAGGGAGGGCATATCGAAAAAAAAACTAACTTGGATCATTATTACAATTTATATTAAAGATTAAAAGTGTTCGATTCAATTTTTTGTAGACCCTTTAGTCAAATCTTCAGAAATACCTTCGTGAGATAGTGACCACAAATTAAGATTATACAAAAATTCTGAGCAATTTAATCTTTTATCGACAAAAACTGATATTAAATCGTTTACCATTTTAGTTAAATGCAATTATTTTCTTTTCAAAAGTTCATTTTAAATTTCACTTTAAAGTCAAAAATATATTAATTTTTAAAGCTTCAAACGTTTATAACTTTGTCTATTATAAAACATCCAAACGTTCTATAGATATTATATTCAAAAATAATTTAGATGTGTATTGTTTATGGACTTTTATTCTGGCAATCAGAACAGTTTCAAACATAAATGAGTATAATCTGCTAAACTAACATAAAATCTTACCCAAAACACAATGAAATTATTCTTTTGTTATAAAAATAATTTTAATGCATTAAAAGATGTGAAAAATAACTTTTTGAACTTATATTATGCAAATTATATGTGAAACTTAAAATTTGAGTCACGTCAAGTCCCATTAATTTTTAGTAGTTGTTTTTTTGTGACCGCCCCATCATCCCACGCTGCTATCTTATTTTTATTAATATATAGCTTTCAGTTAGTGGAATAAAAGATTTTATTCAAATTTTTGGTTATAAAAATTAAACACTTCTACATAAATATTTGTTCATTTCTTCATTTAACAAAATTAAAAAAAATAAGATTCAACGATGTAAATACAAAAAACCTTCGATCATTTATAGATTTTTGAGAATTAGTAAACGAATTTATAAAATCCGGCCCAATCCCGATATTTACATGTTACAATTCAGTCCCGATATATCCCATAAAGATTTTCGCGGTCCTGATTCTGTCCTGTGTTTTCAAATAATTTTTAATTGTCTAATGCAAATCTAGTTTTTGATTAGCAAATTTAACGAGTATATTCATTTAGGAGTGAGAACAGCACGAGTTTTGGCCTGATTACTTCATAAACAATGGCTTAAACCTAAACATCTTTAATGCAAAATAGAGTGAGTTCATTAAAGTTACAGAAAATACAAAACTATTGTTCGGAAATAGGTATTACGTTTTAAAATTAACAAAAAACAGATCTGAGTGCGTAACAATCAGATGATGGTCTAAAATGTTTATTGTGTGCAACATTTGCCAAGTTATAAGACTGCTGATAAAAAAATCAAGCTCATAAATTGTTTCGTTTGGGAATGGCATTAAGTATATGAAGCATTTTGGTTTCTAGTGATATCTGAGTCGTATAATATTATAAAATACATGCTTAATTTATATTTATTGATTAAATCCACCTTATAGAGGATAAAAAATGCTTAATTGTAGCATTTTTTTGCAAGCTCGGCTCATTTAAATGTCATAATATTTTTACGGTTTGTTGAATATTTGTCATTAAAGGATTGATATTTCTGTATGTATGTCTGTCTCCTATCACTACTTTTCTTTATAAATCAATAAGAATGAACCCTATCCCTTATCCATTATGCCATTATATGTTTGTTCCACTCTTGTTTTTATCTATCTGTACATACAATAACATTTGTATCTATAGCTTAGTTACCATGAATTCGTTGCAATTCATGGTTAATCTTGAATCACATATCTCCCAGTGAAATATTATCGGAGCAAAACTATAATTATTTTTTAAATTTTCAAAACATTGGTGAAAGTATACATCATGCCAATGTAACGCTGTGTGCATTACGTTGAACGATTAAAAAGTAATTTTGTATTTAAATGGCTGCGTAAAGAGGCTTTATAAATAAAAGATAAAACAAGATCACGAAGAAATACACGGAGAAATGGATCACTTGGTCGAAAATTATTTGTAAAACCTACAAAACAACGCGCAATATATTTCATTAAGTTGTAAATAAATTTCACACTTTTTCTGTCTATCTCAGTGATGTGTACGACAATCCAGATCGTCCACACAAATTCTAAGCAAAAAAGAATAAAGAGCGTGGAATATGAATAACACTACTCTGCTCTCATGCATTATATAGCACATCACTGGTTTTTGTTTATTTTAAAATAAACAATTTTTCGATTGGTTTGCTGACATACTTGTCAAATGCTTAAATAAAGATCCTATTTTAATTTTCTTCAAAAAATATGTTTAGATTTATTAACGTGTTTGATTTAATACTAACCGTTTACATTAATAAGTTAATTGGTTTGCACAGTAGTTATAAATTTTATTTACTTTAAATGTAAATAACTTTTATATGGTATTTAATGTTCACAAAACAAATCATCATGAAATAAAATCTAGTTAGTGATTTATTTATAAAAATCAGTTAAAGCATTGAGTATAATTATTTGCATAAAAGTCTTTTGAAAACTCAAAAACACTATCAGCAAGTTTTATATTATTTCAAAAATTATTCCCATACTACATTTATTCTTGTTCAACATTATAATTAATTGTTCAATTTCTAAAATATTACCCATAATGTAAAAGTATAGTTGTTCATGAGAAGGTTTTAAGTACGGTTTTAACCGTTAATGCCAGCTATTTTTAAAATTATTACTGGTCGAATTGATGTTGTTACTTAAATTACAGGTATAATTTAAATCATTTAAAATTTGTTTGCCAAATACAGGATATTTACAATAGTTATTTTGTAACTAGATTAAAACTTTTAAATAAAAACTAGAACACGCTATCACGGTAGCCTAATTGTGTCTTTAGGTATAAAAATTAATATTAACTCGTCCACAGCTAAACTAAAATTGAATAAAAATAAACTATTGAAAAACACGCTTTGTAGGAATAAAATATTTTAAGGTTTTCAACCCGCTCAAAAAAATCAGGAATAATTAGACTATCGCTATTATAACCCGTATTAAATGTTTTATGTTTGCTATTGTTGCACATACCCGTTATACTTGTATATTGTTTTATTGCTGAGCATCAAGTTAATCCTGCTCTACACAATAAATTGCTTCGCTGGGAAATAGTGTTTTTATAACCCTATAACGATTTATATTTCAAATATTCACTTTATAAATAATGTATTGCTAATATCACGTTATAACGTTTTATATTGTTTATTATTGAATTGTTGTTACAACTTATTTAAAATATGATAATCGTAACCGAATTTGAATGATAATTAGTTTGAATCACAACGTGTTAATGAATGAATGATAATTGTCTTCAGACAATTATAATATGAATCCCATCAATGGTGAATCAAAATAAAGAGTATAAATCACTTAAATCAATGAACAGTAATCATGAGGTTTTACAACAATTAAAGACAATTTAATTTCAATAATATTTCAATGTTAAATATTAGTAATAAATAATGAGTTAATGTTAACAGTTTCAGCGTTAGATGTAAATTGAATATATTTTAACTTTCAGTTAAAAAATGGTAAGTATGGTTTTAACATTACTAATATTAATAACATAATATTATACTATTCAAATATGACTAAAAATAATATCAGAACAATTGAGTATATGACTACAGTGTAGATGTGTGTTCGTGTGACAAATCAGAATAAACCCGATATTCAAATCTATTTTTTCATTATTGAGCATTTATTCCTTAATTGATAAACATTTTTGCGTTTTTTAAACTTTTATTAAAGTTACATAATATTGAATTACCTGATATTTACGAGTTAATTCGTTTATTAATTAATATTGGTCCTGTTGAACACAAATAATTATCGAAAAGATGTTCGTTTTAATTCTTATTCTATCACTATATGGTAAGCAAAATTAAATTAAAATTATTAATAATTTAGCTAAAATTGCATTTTATTAATAAGGTTTTCTACAGTTGGCTATAACTTTGGGCAATTGCGATAACGCCAATCCGAACTGCATATTAGTTACAATTCAAGAAATGGGAAAACTTGTCAATTATCTGAAATATAAAGGCGGGTGTGATCATAATGCAGTGTTTGCGAGAACATACCAAATAATGACTCAATACGTTGCTACTAGTCTGATCACTATTGGGGCAAATCGAGAGCTTAATCACGCCAATTATTTTGAAAATCCTCCATTTATGCCAAGAGTAGATCGAGTATTTGCCAATTATTATTTCAATGCTAGCGATTATAGAATAACAGATCAAAAAAATCAAGTACCAAAAGCGTGGCAAATGGCATTTAAAGCAGCAGACAATCGTGAATTATCCGCGACTGGCGATGAATTGCAAGGTATTAATGCGCACATAAATACAGACCTGCCATACGTTGTGGCGAAACTTGGACTAACGTTTTCGGATGGAACCAGTGCTAAAACAGATTACGATCTCATAATGATATTTTAGCTGCTGCTTCCGATGCCGCTGTGAACGCAATTGCGACTGAATTCAATCCAACCATATCGCTAATTATAACCCGATTACTAAGGCTATTGCGATTCAAGCGATTGTATTTGTCCGCAATCTTGTGTGGAATAATGCGGAAAAGCTGGTTCAATCAGCGCCATATCCCTTATTTTATAGCATAGTTCAATCGGGCATTGAAAAGGATGTTTCGGCGATCGCTATTTTTTAAGATTGTTATTTAAACAAGATTCTAGCAGTAGTGATTCATTTTGTCGTAGTGTTCATGGTTTAAATTAATAATTTTTAAGATTTTTATATCACAACCAATAAAGTTTAATAGTTAGAATTTAATTATGTTTTTTATCAGTTATGAATTTTTATAATTTTAATTTTTAAGTTAATGTTCAAACAAACATATTGATCTTTCTTAAAATTAAATGTCATGTACGCGTTATAATTATTAAAACCCTCAATGAAATATGATTTATTTTAAAGGTGGCAATGGTTTGATTTTTCCCAAAATATCAACAATAAATTTACGTTCTCAAACCAAAACCAATCCAAACCATTTTAAAAAATAATTATGGAAACCAATAAAAAACCACAAACCATTAATAAACATTTTTTTCCGTTTACATAATTTCAAGTTAAAATTTTTAAATGCTAAATTATATGCGTTATATTTTAGTGAAGAGTTAACATAACTAATAAGTATTTCGACATTAGAAACTTATTCACAATCAACTGTTGTTTTTAAAATTATAGAAATAAGAAGATGAAGCCATTATTCTCTAAAATTATATATACTTTTTTTAGGTAAATGGTTTAACGGTTTGAAAGTGGTTTTCTTGAATTTAATGTTTTCAAACCAATCCAAACGAAAATTAAAAAACCTAAACCAAACCAATTCAAACCGTAAACCAATGGTTAAAACCATTGATTAACCATTAGAGTCCAAACCTTTGGCACCTTTAATTTATTTATTGCATATGCAAATTTATCTGCTATTAGTTTATTAATCGCATATGTAGCTATCGGTAAGTTTCGACTAACTTGTAAGTATTGTCTCTCATCACTAGTATAAATGCGTTTACTACATGTAATTGTTACAATAATAAATAAAAATTAAATAAAATGTGTTTAAGAATACGTATGTAAGTGTGGGTTTTAAGCAATATTATTCAATTAATAATTTATTTTAATCAATCACATATTTAAAGCTTTTTATTATTTGCATAAGAGTTTTTAAATTACATTTATTAAATATTCCTTAATTTAAATTATTAAAACGTGAAATGTCTGAAATATACTGAAATTGAGCGTAAAAAGTTTATTAAATAGGATTAATTAAAATATATTACTTCATGTTCAGAAGTAGCGACGTATAGTTTCAAATAGCATAATTAGCTACAGATTAATTTCAAATATACTTTCAAAGATTTTATGACAATTTCTTAATCGACGATCGCTCTGCTAAAAGCGGCTAAAAAAGTTGAAAACATATAGAAAAGTGAAAACTAGATTATTCTTAATTTATTATGTGAATAGATAAGTGCATGGTGAACCAGAGGGGGCTGAGGGGGGTTGTTTTGGCCAGGATTTCTCAAAAAATTGACCCCACTATACCTAAAAAATTAAAAATAACATCTCTATGTGGGGAAATATTTTAAAGCTTTTTCCGATTTCATAAAAATTGTCGTTTAAATCCGAATAGTTTGTGTCCCCTAAAATTTTCAAAAGTCCGAAAGTAACCACCCCTAAACCGACACCATGGATAAGTGCAAAATTTAAGTAAATTACAAATAATTGCATTTACTTTACGCCAAAAAACTTATTATATTGTTGCTTAACAAGTTAATAAATTTAATTTTAAACAAATGAAACTTTTAATTATTATTGTTATGCTAAGTATTTTTAAGTATTTTAAAACATTATAATAAAGTACCTTTAGGATATTATCATTATTCTTTGCTCATCTGTAGACGAGTTAACATCAAAACTAATCTTATATACATAATTATGCGCATATCATAAAGTGTTTTAGTATAATAGAAAAAATCATGACACTAAAGTTACTCCTATTTGACCCGATTTTAACTATTTGTGACCTCATTTTGTGTCAGACAGACGGACGGCCAGACATTGTCAAAACCATAAGCTCGCCTTTTAAAAAATTGAGCAAATAAATTTTTGATATAATAGTGGAACTAACCCTATTCGAGGCAATTAAAACAATTGTTATACCTGTATAACATTTTTTATTGTTTACCTACATTACAAATAATTTAAATGTTACGTATAATACAGATAAAAAGCTTTTAAAAGTTGAGACGGGCGCGAATTATAGTGGGTCAAGTGGGATGCGGGTAACGTCGGAAAACATTGTGCGAATTTTTGGCAAATTTTGCCGCACTTCTCTCGTTCCATGCATTTAAATTAATTGTCTTCTCGTTTACAGCAATCCCAATAAATTTGTGCCAATTTAAGCATTTGTAAACCCCATCGTTGTAGATCGTCAGGTAATATACATGTAACATTGTATTTTGTTTAATTAATTACTATTCATGTTACAGAAGTGAAATTTATAAACAAATAATATTTTATTGCTTCTTTATATAGTTGTGACTTCATTTTTATTTAATAAAAATGTGTAGTTAACAAAAGAATTTACTATATTAACATTTGATTAACAATTTAGGTGTGTGACAATTTTGTATTTACACGTCGGTTTAATTTGTAATTTATAAATACATTATTTAAGCTTAGTGCAAGATTTAGATAAATTCCTTCTGACGAGTTCAACATTATAATTGAAATAACTAAAATAATTATTATACAATAAAGTTAAGCATAAGCATAATGGAAACAACAAAAAATAATCACATTTATTGAAAATGATGAGCCAAATAGGACATAGAAAATGTAGATCCCGTATACTATTTCGAATAATGCATATATATTGGGATATTTAGATCACATTTTATACAAAAAGGGACAAAAAAATAAAAGTAAATTTATATAAATAGTAATGATGAGAGAAAGAGCTTAAAGCTTGAGCTTTCCTGAGCTTGAGCTTAAACATACTGAGCTTAAGATCAAAACTAGAAAAAATTGAGCTGAGCTTAGAAAAGAAAATGTACATCTGAGCTTGAGCTTAGTTATTTGTGAATAGGTTTGAGTTTAGCTGTGAGCTTAAGTTTCATAAAAAAAATTAAAAAATCGATATCCAATAGTGAAATTTAACTTACTTTACCTCAAAAAATTGCCATTAAGCTAAAGTTTTTTATTATTTTTTAAAAGCAAAAATATTAATTGATGTAGGCAATACTTATACGGGATTTGAAACATTTTATGTTATAACTTATCTTTATTTATAAATAACACAAGCCCATGAAGCTCGTTGTGTAAAACATGAGCTTGAGCTTACAAATCTAAGCTCAAAAGAAAGTTAGCTTTGAGCTTAAGAATTTCATTACATCTTTTATTTGAGCTCGATATTGATCTTGAGCTGGCTTAAGCTAACTTGTCAGAGCTTGAGATTTCTTTCATCATTAATAAATAGTATACGGACAGATAAATTAGAGTTTATTTGTTTTTTTTTGCACAAAAATAGTATTTATAGATGAGATATATTTTCTAATTTTTAAAGCTCTAAATCATTCTTTATTTCCAATTAAGAATTAAATATTGATAACCCTATTAGATTTTGTTCTTTTAATAAATATTTATGAATAATGCGAAATAATAAGATTTAAGAACAGATGTTTTAAAAGTAATATAATAAATTACAAGTTTGTAGCAAATAAAAATTAATAAGAATTTTACCAAAATATAGTAATTGCACTTTAATATAATACAGTATAAAATAATTATTTAATTTAATTATTTTTCAATAATGTCTGATATTTACAAGTCATTTCGTTTATTAATTAATATTGGTCCTATTGAACACAAATAATAGTTTGTGGCAAATCACAGCTGCATTACGTCATTAATTTCACAATTTAAAAGCTTATAAAAGAGAAATTTTTATTTCAAAAACTATATCACTTTTTTAAGTTCAACAATAGTTTAGTAAACCCAATATTTATCGAAATGATGTTCGTTTTAACTCTTAATCTATTACTATATGGTGCGCAAAATAAAATTAAAATTATTAATAATTTAGTTAAAATTGCTTATTATTAATAAGGTTTTCTGCAGTTGGCTCTTACTTTGGGCAATTGCGATGACGCGAATCCAAACTGCATTTTAGTTACAATTCAAGAAATGGGAAAACGTGTCAATTATCTGAAATATAAACGCGGGTGTGATCATAATGCAGTGTTTGCGAGAACATACCAAATAATGACTCAATACGTTGCTAATAGTCTGATCACTATTGGGGCAAATCGAGAGCTTAATCACACCAATTATTTTGAAAATCCTTCGTTTATGTCAATAGAAGATCGAGTATTTGCTAATTATTATTTCAATGCTAGCGATTATTGGACAACAAAGCAAAAAAATCAAGTACCAAAAGTGTGGCAAATCGCGTTTCAAGCCGCGGACAATCGTGAATTATCCGCAATTGGGAATGTAATGCTTGGCATTAATGCGCACATAAACAGAGACCTTCCATACGTTATGGCTAAACTTGGACTCACGTTTTCGGATGGCAGCAGTGCTAAACCAGATTATAATCTCGTAAATGATATTTTAGCTGCGGCTGCAGATGACGTTGTGAACGCAATTGCGACTGAATTCGATCCAACCGTTTTGCAAAATTTCAACAAGAATGCTAAGGCTATCGCGCTTAAAGCGTTTGTTTCTATGCGTGCTCTTGCGTGGAATAATGCGGAAAAGCTTGTTAATTCTGCGCCATATCCGTTATTTTATAATTATGTTAAATCGGGCATTGAAAACGATGCAACCGCGTTCGCTAATTCTTTAAGATTATTATTTAAACAAGATTCTAGCAATCGTGATTCATTTTGTCGTAGTGTTCATGGTTTAAGTTAGTAATTTTTATGATTTTTTTATTACAACAGATAAAGTTTGAGAGTTAGAGATTGATTAAATTTTTTCTTTCAAATTTGAAATTTTATAATTGGTTTAATTTTATTTAAAATATTAATTTTTGTTCGGAAATATGTCGCATTTGTGTCATTATTATTTAAAACCCAAATGAAATATGATTTATTTATTGCAAAGACAAACTTATCAGCTTTTAATTTAGTAATCGCATTGACAGTTATCGTTAGTTTTTTATACGATAAAATAAAAAATGAATAGAAAAATAAAGTTTGTTTTTACTTTGGCACAAATTACTGACGATCGTATTTTTTAAAATTATTGTTGTAGCACTAATCCATTCTTCATTTCATTTTGGGAATAAAAAATAAATATATCAAAAATTAATAACATCTTTAGACTTTTGATTTTTAATGTTAAACTTTTCATTTTTTGTTCGATGAATAAAATGGTAGAATATACTAAGAATAAGAATAATAGATATTGTAGGAATAAAATACTTTCAATTTTGCATCAAATAAAAAATCTCAACAATTAATCAAAATACTGTAATTATATGTAACTTAATTGCATTTGTGTGCTATTTTAAGAAAATTAACTAAAAAATTGATTATTCCTTTGCTTTATGAATTTATTGATTCTTTTTATTAAATACAAAACTAACTATTAATCAAACCCGTTTTATAAATAGTTCAAACACATTATTTAAAATAATTTATACGCTTATATATGTATTTATAAATTAACTTATAATGTTATCCATCACTATTATTACGATTTCATTTCATTAATCATATTTGATTTGCTTCATATTCTAATTCTAAGCTTGACTTGTTATTATTACTAAAGAGCGGATTTTGACATAAAAGATTATAAAAGAATAATAAACATATTTTAAAGTATTTTACAAAAATTAATATGCTAATATTCTTTTGCATATTTTCTAATAAAAGAATATTTAAGGCATATTTTGTACTTTTGACTTCTAAATGATAATTAAATAAGTCTGAAGTCATCCTTTTATTACTGTTTTTTTAGAAATTTTAGGCAAAAAAACTAAGTATAAGCAAACTGAAATATTTACCAAGTTATACATTCTAAAATTTTTAAGAAAGGAAAACTCTAAGCTAGTTGTATCGGGTTATTAAAATGTAAAGAAGCAAAACATTGCTAAAAACTAAGCTTCAAAATTATGTAAAGTTATTTGGAAAAGATATGTTACAAAAGTTTCAATTACGTACATTTTCAAAAAATTCTCAGTGGCAGAAGAGAAAATTCAATGGTGGAAAATTTATGTATGCTTATGGTTGTTAATAACAACCAAATTTGATGTAAAAATAAAAGATTATAAAAGAATATTTGAGCAATTTTTTGAGAATAAATATTCGCATATTTTGAGTTTTTTTGAGAATGTAAATCCGCTCTTTAATAATTTTATATTGTATCTCCTCATTTTGGAAGTTTCGAAAAAACTAAAGAAACCCAAACTAAACATAGTGTGATGTTTAACTGTTACCGGATAAATGACGATATATTTTTAATTCTAGATAAACACTAAGTTTAAATTTTTCTTTCATCAGATAAATATAATAGCGAGCAATATCTTTAAAGCAGTAATAGATTTCAATAATTTTTACAACTATTGTTAATTATAAAGATTTAATTTGTCTTCAATATTAGCAAAATTTAAAATACTTTTGTTTTTAATTTTTTTATTGTTTGCGAATTTAGTTAAATTTAAAGAAACTTTAGATTAATAAAAATTAAAATAGGTTAACTCAAATTTACAAATAATTATTTATTTAAGTACCAAAACAAAAGTATTCGATAACACTTACAATGATATATACTGTACAATGTGTAACTGATAGGCATATAATATAATGGACATCATGATCAAAACAAAAAACTTATATACACTATTATACATTAAGTTCTAGTCAAAAAATAACCATTTTTATCAACAATATTTGATTTAAATTGAAAATATAAACCATAAATTGAATCTAACATTGTATGCCTGTGACGGCATAAAAAGTATCGATCATTTCTATCTTTCATCACTTAATTCAATTCAGGGTTCGCTCTGAATTTCGTATTCTTTTCATTTCTTTGGCGGCTTCTCTAAATAAAAAATAACAAAAATTTTATTAATTTCTATTAGCGAATATTCTATTGTATAATATGTACGTGAATTAAAAGTATACGGTTATTTAATTAAAATAGTTGCGAACACTTACTAGAAAATTGCTGACAAAATGAATATTGTAATAACAATAGCGTCAAAAGCTTTACCACATATTATGCAGATGTAGATTTCGACTGAGCACAGAACGCACATCACTTGTAAACCTTAGAGCGTCCAACACTGGCAGCAAATTTAATAATGCAGTATCGCGTGGGTCTGAGAACCATGATTTTATTGGTATCGCATTATCTACAACCACACAGATAAATTGCAATTACGTTTACGTTTAATTACAAGTTTGTATGGAAGACTAACCAGGATATGCCCGATAAGCGCCTGGAGAGTTATCTAAAATGAACACACTTGATAAGTCTTGAACTATTGCAGCTAAATCTTTGGTGTAACTGCCATAATCTAAAGTGCAATGCTGCCTAAAATATCGTTTTTTTAATATGCCCCTATTTTTGTCCAATTTGTCCGCAACTGCTGCGCCATATATTTCCATACTAGCAGTAAATACAACCAATTCATACCATTGGCTTACCTAATCAATCAAAATCATTCACATTTAATTTAAACTAAAAAATTGACAATATGTGAGCACGTATTAGTTTTTCAATATTAGATCTAAATCTAAATTATATTTTGGATCACAAAATATTACTAATAAATTTTGTAAACACTAAGCTTATATATCTTTTACAATAATAGTAATGAAATATAATGACAAAATTAAATTCACTTAAAATCGGAGTAACTAATATAAAATTGTTATAAAATTGTTATATGTCAATAAAAATCAATTTAATAAATCAATTTAATATAATAGTTAAGTAATATAAACATTATATATAATTATTTATTTATGTTCAACGCAATTTTGATCAGAAACGCGCCGATGTTTATGATAAATAGTATTTATTAACCATTTGAAAATTACTTGAGTTAAACAAAATATATGCGTAATCCCATACCGGGTATAATTAGATTGTTTGTAAAAATCTAGATTTTTAAAAGTTAAACTTAGTTTATTTCTTATTTTTTGATTTCACTTCTAAATAATTCCAAAATATAAGCTTAAAACAAGATAAATTCTAGATTTAAGATATGAGATAGTTTTAAAATGTGGTCTGATATGCGTGTTCATTAATTTTGTTAGTTATGCCTAATCTAAGAATATTTTGTAAACTTATTCTTCAGATATTATCAATTTTATTTCATTTGATTATAAACTTGAAATTTTAAAGTATGAAAATTGGAATTAGAAGTTAAAATATTTCAATGCATTCTTAATCATTTGCAGCGAATGCTTTCAATCTATCGGGTTATGAAAACCTGGTTTTTAGCGCAAATTGAAAACACAATTCCGCTTTCGAGCGTAACTTAACATCGTTTACAGTTATTATAATTATATAAAATAGATGTAATTGAAATTTCGATACATATTTGCCAATACATGCAATCAATACCTGATTAGCATATAAAAATGATTACTCACAATATTAAGAAAATAGTCGACATGTGGTCTTTTATGCACAAAAAATCTGACGGGATGTCTATCAATGGTTACTTTAAGAACAAAATCAGGAGGTGTTCCTGGTTTAACCATTTGTCGAACCACTCCGTCGTGATGCGAATGAATCAATGTCTCGTCCAAATCCAATACTAATATTTTTCGCTTCACTAGACCTTAACACGAGAATGAGAGATATTAATGATTAATAATGATTTAAAATGAAACACGTATTGTTATAGATAATGTCAACAATACGTGCGATGGTTGTATTCTCGTAAACAATTACTTAATCTATGCTTCGATAATGGAGATAATGGTAAGATATCGTATTTAACTGTTTGGTGTTGGATTACCTAACAATTAGAATTAACAAATATGATAACATGATAAATATATTTGCGAAATCACATACAGTTCTGACTTGTTTTTTGATCACAAAACAGATAAATGTCCAAATTTTGTTAGCGAATAGTAAGAACGCTCGGACACCCATTTGGAAGCCACAGCGCAACTGCTTCAACATTGATCCCGATATATATTAATATTGGTTCAAACAATCAAAACAATATGACCACAACCAGTGATAACTGTGAGACACTGTCTGATAAACACTACCATTAAACCAGTAAACTAGTAAACCATTAGAGAGATCATCAAACAAAAACATTGATTTAGTCAACACCTAATGCTATGCTTTCTAAACAATGGCTCCTAACACTGAATAAGTAATTTCTATTTGTGTATCATTTTTATTATGCAATATGTGGCGCTAATCGTGTAACCATTATCTATTCGGTATATATCTAACACCATCTAACTTACACCTTATTATTTCAAATACTGGCAATAAAACTAATACTGTACATATGAAATAATGTTCACACACAGATATGATAGAGATGAGAGATTATAAAATAAACTAATCCAATCCCATTAAATAAAATCTATATACAATGTATTCTCTAGGTTTTGAGTTTTTTTGCGCAACTAATAATTTAATCAGCAATTTTATTAACATTATTGTGACTTATCAAATAACTTAATCAAACCTATTAAACTCTCACCTTATTGTCTGTGCCTGCTCACTGAGGCTTAATCCGCTTATTTAAACCAGTTTTATTTTATAAGGGTATTAATAAATATCGTTAAAAAAATTAGTTGCTGGAGCTTATATCGAAAGACTGAAAGGCATTATTAAAATTATTATAAATTAGAGATGAGAGATTTATGCGGCCTAAGTCGTAAGCTTACAGCCTAATCAAATAAATGGGAGGTCTAACCGCTATACTCTTAGAAAATGATCATTCTTACTGCATTTTATTTAATAATGGGCATAAACAAGCTATAATTTTAGGTTTTAATTTTTGTTCAGAGTCTAATCCTATAAAAAAATAGGCAGACTGACCTCTTGGCTCTTATTAAATGACGTAATTCTTATTAAACAATAAATAATTTAAATGTAAAAAATTATGGAATAGAGAATATTTTGGAGCCTATGCCTACAGTTAACGACAAGTTATACTCTGTGAGCCTATAGAGCTTACCAGTAAACTGATTGGTGAGTGTAGGCTGAGCTTAAATATCATCTCTAACTAATACCTGTAACTGTAATGACAACAAAAATAATAAGCGTAAGATACGGGTATGTAATATACTGTACATGACTTTATATGATAAGAAAATGAAATGGGAATTTAGTTGATTTGACACACTAATTGAATGATGGATTGCGAAGAGAATGAAGATTTAGTAAACAGTTGTGACAGAGTTGTTGATACCAGCGACCAATTGTTACCACTAAATACAGCAGTTATTCGTAGAATAAGGCGCAACATTACCACTGCTTTATCCGCTAATCTTAACGTCACTGACATCGATGTTAAAGACAATCACGCCATTGGATCAATACTGCAAAACACGATGAAGAAGAAATTAGCCAATGTTTTGCAATCCCATTCGATCGACAATAATATTGACAATAAGTGTACATCCGATTCAAGTGAGTGCGCACGTGATTCACGATTCATGTCCGATATTGTGAACAAATGGTCGACACTCGACCAGTTATACGAACAATTGAATAAAACAAAAACAGTGAAGAAAATGCGATCAAACGTTATTTCGTTAAATCTTCAATTGTGGAATGATTTTTCTAACAAAATGATCGAAATGAGACAGTTATTCAATAATTGCGATCAAACTCAACCGCAAATCAAAAGAACTGCTTTAAAGCAAAAGTTTATTAAACAGAAAAAGCTTAAAATTGAACATATAGAGTGAACCAGTGCTTTGTTTCATATATTAACATACACCGTATTGTTTTATATGAACGTTCGAGTTTAGTGCGATAATACGTTAATACAATATCTAAAACCAATAAATATGGAAAATGTGTTAACGTTAAACAAAATTTGATGAAATACGTTTACAATTCTCAATATCTATATTACTTTATAAGCTTATATGATCAATATCTATATAAACTGTTGCCGAATAATTCTAATGTTTGTTTTATGTTTAACAGTAAGCAATGCCAAATTTGATTCATTTAATAAATATCCATTAGTTTATTGTTTGAAACAAACTTTTTTAATTATTATTAAAAAGAGGAAAATATACAAATTGATATATTTATAATTATCTATTCTAATAAATAACAAAATAATATAAAATGGATCATTTAAAATCAATTGAAATTTTAACTTTTAAAGTTGTTAAATATTAATGTAATTATATTCTTAAATAGCTTACCTTGAAATAAATTAAAACTATTTAAACATTGATATATTTATATTTATGTTAATATGATAAAAAATTGATGCCTAAATGTAAATTAATTTTAAATAATTGCAAGTAATATTTTGTACAAATAGAAAAAAGCTCACTACATAGTAATTGTTTGAGAAAGGCATCGTTAAATAATGTGTGTTTAATTATAAATATAATAAAATGACTAATTGTAGAGTTATTTTAAAATTTATCACATTTACAACAATTATTAAACATTGAACAAAAGTTTTGAATGGATATCAATAATGTTATGTTGATATACATTAAATATTATTATATCATATTAATTATAATTTATACGTTTAAAGAACACCTTAGTCTAAAATGAAAAATTGCTAAAACCTTATTTATGCATAATTATATAAAAACTTTATAATCATTTATAAAGTAGTTATAATCATATCGATTATTTTTAGTTTATTATAAAAATTCACAGTTATTCATATAGAAATCTAAATTAGAATATTAAGTTAACTAAGAGGCGGTCGACCACCTCTGGCCGCTTCCTCTAATGATCGAAGTTTCAATTCACGTTCACGTTGTTGTTGTTGTCTATAAAGCGAATTATTATTATTAATTTAAACAATTAAATATAATACCGAAGAAAGTCGGCCTCGTGTTGGGCTATTAGAGATGGATGAAGAGAAGCTTGGAATTGAGATCCAGCGGCAGCATTTAACTGAGCCGCTAATGTCATCCGTTCTCTTTCTATAAATAACTGCCTTTGCAGCTGTTCGTGATGTATTGCTTGGTTTGTCAGCTATTTTATAAAATTAAATATTATTATAAGTTAACCACATATTAAAATATATTGCGTATATTTTACCTGATGTGCTAATTGTTCATCAAAAGATGGGCGAAATAAACCTGCAGAAGGCATTTCGTTTCGCGGAATTAAACTTGGAGGACGCGGAGGAAAAGTGTTTGCTGGTAATAACGGGTGATTGGGGTGAAGAGCGGGATCATATTGGGACGAACCATGACCGATAGCAGCTGCTGCGGCCACAGCTGACATAGGATCGTGGCCTGGATGTACGTGAAGATGCGTGTGTTGGTGCGCGTGAGCGTGATTGTGAGCGTGAGAATGCAATTCTGGAGCTAAACCGGCCATTTGTAGTCTGAAAAGCGGATCAGTTCCAGCTAAAGCTAGTCTGTCGGCGTGTAACCTATCGCTCGCCGATAACCCATGTACAGATTCGGGTCCAGATCGTTCTCCGGGAGGATAAAACAAAAATGGAGGCGAGAGAGCTGACTGTCCATTCGCGTTAGAAGATTGTGGTCCGCTTTGTAATCCAGAAGAATAACGTCTCTGCAATTCAATCCAATGAGGATCGAGTATACCTGTTGTTGGCCCAGGCGTTAACGTTCCGTGCGATGTCATTCGTTTCATTTCCATTTCCTTAAATTCGCGTTGTTTTTCCATTAAATGCATTCGTTCACGTTTTTCGCGTTCTTCCGCTTCCATACGCTCGCGTTGGTAAATGCCAGATGCAATCTGGTACTGTAAGAGTTGATCGATACCATGAGTTGGTGGCTGCGGAGCGTGTAATCCTAATTGTAAGCCACCAACGTTTTGGAGATGCATGGATGGATGTGCGAACACTGGTGAGAACGCTGCGTGTGGTCTCACGTATTCGCTTAATTGACGTAATGCTGGAGTGTCTGCATAGTTTCGTGGTGTGTGTCTTCCCAGTGGACTTAAATGATTTCCATCCATATTCGAATGACCCATCATTCCAGACTTCATATCCAATGATAATGATTTTTCGGCAGCAATTTTCTAATCAATGCGCACAAAATATTTTAAACAAATAAAATTAAATATACGGTAATATTAAACAACCTTTTGTTCCTCTCTTTCTTTTTCGGCAGCTTTTCGAGCCCTTTCTTCACGTTTACGTGCCAATTGAGAATCGGGAACAGGTTTGAACGTCAAATCAGTTCGCGCACACGAATTAAAATCACCTCTATTCCAATGTCGCAAAAATCTAAAATATTTCAATACAATTTAAAATCAAATATGTTTTCAAATAGTTATATTATGGTAATTTATGTTATATTGCATACATAGCTGATTGGCTTCTGTGACATTCGCTATCTTCCACTTTGGGTTCAGGACTGGGTCCACGACTTATAATAGGCTGATGTTCGATCTCTTCTTCCTCATCGCGATCTCTTCTGTCATTTTCGCGATAAGAGTGATTTAATTCATATTTATTCTCATGCTTCGAACTGTGTGATTGTGCAGTAGTGTATTGTGAAGGAGAATGAGTGTGAGATATATTTGCGTGAGAAGAATGCGGAGACTTTGATTTGGATATGTGTGTATGAGAATGTGAATGAGAATGCGATGATTGCATCTGCGATGATGTGTTTATCATTGGTGATTGAAATGATGGCGCAAACCCTAAATGTGGTGGTAAACAACGCTGAGAATAAGGTGACCACGAAGACGCGTAATATGGCGGTATTGCTGGCGGTATCATATGAGGTGGCAATCCTTGATTCAAATTAGAATGTGTTTGAATATTAGACATATGAGAGTGCGTGTGTTGCGTAGCAGTAACTGCTGGTAATCTTTGTTCTGAAGGCATTGTTACGGGATTTGTAAACATGGGTTGAAATAGCGGTGTGTCAGACGTTGTTATGGAAGACGTAACCGGTAATTCCAAATTCGCTTCTTCATTTAAAATCAACGGTGAACTAACTTTCGGCGAACACGAATTTCGATCTTTGATTACTTTCGCAACGAAATTTGGTTCCCTATTAGAAATGATATCTTTATTCACATCACAACTTAGGTCTGGAATTGGATGCTGAGGTAAAGGAGAATTTGTGATTCGATGAGCGATGCCGCCCATTGGTTGTGATGGCATAAATGAATACAATCTATCAGTAGTTGGCGACACACTTCTAATTGGTTGCAAAGAAAATGGCTGCGGCGGTGGAGGACTTTTTTGGTAAGTTATCTCTTCTTTAATACGAACCAAAGGTGTGCTTAAATCTTGCTGCTCTTGGGTTGCAGAGCTTAAAACTTCGGCTGCGCTGTTTACTATTGATGGAATTGAATATTCTGGAGATTTAGGAGATGGTGGAGGTTCTAATTTAGGAGTTATTAATGGCTCACACGTTGGAGAGTTTGTCTCAATAAATGATTGTATCGAACAAATTGGTTTATTAAATTGTTTTTCTATTGTTTCGTTTAATTGAGGCAAACAACTCATTTTTTCTTCGTTAGCTGTTAAATTTGTATTTATATTTGCATCAGCTTCTGATGTCACAGCATTTGTTTCCTGTCTTTCAATATTATTTTCTTCGTTTGGCGAATTATCAGTTGGAGAACACACAGGAGAAAGAGGTAAACTGATATTATCCACTTGTTCTTCATTGAAATTATCGTTCATAACATTATCTTCGTTGCAAACATTACTACTTTCGGTTGAAAGTGATTCAGAAGGACTTAAAGGCCGAATGTTCTCATCATTTGATTCTTTCTTTCGTTTAGAAGAAGTTGCAGAATCGGTAGTAGTTTCGTCTAACTCTGGCGCATCAGTTTCTTCTCTCACACGTTTTTTAATTATTTGATTATTTTTATTGTCATCCAAACCAACACTATTTTCACAAATAGCAGGAACGGGAGATTTACGCTCCGTTTTAAATGTATCGATACGCTCTGGACTATTAGGTTCCGAAGATTTCGAGTTACTTCGAGTTAATTCCACTTTACTATTGATTTCTTTGCTTCTTCTTGTTCTCATATTATGCTTACCATTGCTTATAATACAACTGTCGTGATCTTTTACCGGTTTGAACAAAAGCTGCTTATTATTTGGCTCTTCTCGCGATTCCTGCAAAGGTCTTAATTCGCCATATTTTTTATAAAACGATTTGCATTCTCCGCATAAAACTGTACGATCTTTTCCCGTTTGATGCCACTCTTTTGAATTTGTTGTGTAACAATGATTACATGAGTAATTTGATGTATCCCTAGAATCAGAATCGTCAGACTCTTCGTCTTCACTCACAGAACTCATTTCTAATAAGTCTTGAGGAGTAGTGATATTAGGCTTAACGACAACGCCAACTGTAGAAGATGGGCGTATACGACGAAGAACGCATTGTCTTCGATGTCGTCGATGTGGTCGTGTAGTCGCCGCTTGCGGTGTCTTTTTCCATAAATAATAAAACTCCACTAAATCAGCCTAAATTATCAATGTTTTAAATATTATTTTAATTTTAATCATTTTTTAATAATTTAATAAAGTTTAACAAACCGTTTCTTTATGCGATAGAAGTTCTTTTCTTATTTTGAAAAAATTTTTGCCATATTGTCGTAACCCTTTTACGAATCGTTTCTAATCAAAAACAAAATTATATAATGATAAGCATATTTCAAAGCACTGTTGAAAGCATAAGAGTATAAACTGTAATACCTGTTCCTCTTCAGACCATTTCTTGTCAATACCTTTCGGAATAGGATTCTTAACGAGTGCTTGCAATGCTTTTCCAGTGTCGTAATTGCTTTCGTGAAGCTATAGAGCAAAAGCAAGAATAACACAATAATTAGATTCGCACAAATTAAATCAAATGAGCAAATAAACAAACCAATTCGAGCGCATTAATAGTAGTATCATCTCTGGATGCTGCGAGACAGCCATCTTCAGCAGAGCCGCCATCACACATACCAGCGAATGCAGCCATACTTCTGGCAGCTCTCAAATACATCATCAAATCGCAATCAGCCACACCTGGAGACCATCGCAGTTCTTCCAATATTTCGCACTTTTCAGGCATTTCTTTAGGCATAACATCCAATTTGCAATCTGGAAGTTTTGCCTGATGTGATGGTCCGACGCGAATCTCACCCAATCCTTGAGTGGTAGCCAGTTCTTAATACTAATTGTAATACAATACCTAATATATTAATGTTATTACCATTACGGTATACCGTATCATATCATTTACTTACCAAATCGATTTAATACTCCATTATTGAATTAACTGAAATCTGTAATTAATTTAATTGCATTTTAAACCAATTACTATTATTGTTAATTCATTTCGAATGAATTGTTAATGTGAATTATTAATATTATTAATATTATTAATGATATAGATTTAAAATGGCTTACAATTAATGGATTGAAATCACATACAGTATGAACGTATGAACGATGCGAACGATCATCAATTATATTAATGTTAATGTTTCCGAGCAAACAAAACACACTACATTTACACCAAACTACATACACTACACATTACATACAATATACAATACGTATAACGCACGTACACTATATTATAGTACTTCAATAAATCAGTGATGCACACGCTCGCCGCTCACGATCGGTAAAATGAGTACGCTCGACGCTAACTTTCATGGCAAGCTCGAGCGCTGAGCGTCAACATAAGTGAAAATTTATTAAAAAATGTAATAAATATTTTAAAATGTAAAATGTTCAGAAATATAAAAACATTTTTATAAACTTTCGTATACGTTTATTCAATCAATTCTGAGCTTCAATTAATTATCTATGTTGTAGCATAAATTTTTAATTAAGTTAAAGGGAAAAAATCTTTAAAAATATTTTAAATAAACGCTCGGCTCTCACGCTCGACCCTTAACGATCAACGCTCATACTCGCGTTCGATGAAAGTCTAATGCTCGCCGCTCACGCTCAGCGCCATCCGCTCGAGCGGTGTGCATCACTGCATATAATTGTAAACATTTTATAAAATAGGCTAAATTTAGTTATAAGTAGTATTCATTGAGATGTTTCATTTAAAAACATTAATATTTTATTTAATTATTTACTGATATGCAAAAATAATACAAGTTCTTCAACTTTATTTTAAGCGTATAAATTATTATGTCACGAAGAATCACTTTGAAAAGTCAGCTATTGAATTTGGATGTGGACACGTTTATATTTATAATATGATTTTTGTTTTTATTTTAATAAAGAAATTTTTCAAATTATTTATGTTAATTAAGGGATTTGAGACGATATGATGCTTTTCTTTGGATCAAAAATAACTTGATATGAAGTTTTTTTTAAAAATTGGGAATAAGTTTGTGCACACGAGCAACTAGTATAGCTTTAATTCACGTAACTATACAGGTTGCACGCTCCTAATTGTGTATGTGCGTCCATACTTTCAACACAGATTATGATGTTCACAGTTATCTGAAAGCAGTTTTAATGTAAAGTAAACGCTGAAAAATTCTAATTCATCCAATTTTTTAGTCTATTGAATTTAATTAAAATTGGAATCATAGTGAGCGCATTTCGTTCTTTTTTTTGTATTAAATTATAAGTTTTCAAATAATAGATTTCAAAAAATAAACAATTTAATTTCGAATTTATGAATGTTTGTGTTTTAAACGATATGCACGCAATAGAACTTTTTGTAAAGTTAATGTAAAATAAATACTAGACTAGTAAATTGATAGCGATTTCGGAACCCAACCCTATCATGGATTTCAAACAAATGTCAATAATTTATATCAAAAAACATACCACAATGTTTACAACCAATATTTGTTATTTAGTTATAAATAAAGTTCTATTTTTAAAAATGGCAAAAGATTTCCTGCCATTTTTAAATTTTTGTTCATATCTTTGTATTATTTATGAAATCGGGTTTTTAATAGAAATTTAAAAACCGGACCCGATACGAACCCGACAAGTTTGAGCCCGAACTCGGCCCGACAAACTTGGCGGGCACCCGACCCGAACCCGACATTAGGTTACCCGTTTACTAGTCTAATAAATACCTATTATTAATTATCTTGCATCAGAAGTTCAAGTTTTGTAATTTTTTTAATTTAAATAAAGTATAGAACGATTCCAGGCATTCGAAAGTTTTGATGCGATTCAGTAAATTTAGGGAAGCGACAGGAATGTTTCGGCAAGACTAATATCGCGTTTCATCACTAGTTGAAAGAAGAATTTTAAAAAACAAAGTAATATTCATTATTAATGCTTTGAAAAGTGTTAATTAACGATTTGTTGAATCAATGAAAAACATATTGGTAACTATTCTAAAGTTGTTCCAGAAATTAAATAATGCATAAAATGTTAATGTATGGGTTTATTTATTTATAACTAATTTGTTTTTTATAAATTTGTAAAAATTGTCATTAAAATCAGAAAAAAAGTTACTAAAATCTGATTAGTTTTCTGTGGGGTCATATTTTCAGGTAAATTCACTCTGAAATTAAATTCATTTCGAAAATTTTTTAGTCACAAAGTCAAAAATATTGCCGTTTAAATACGTCGAGTTTTTGAAAGGCTTACATTTTTTAAAAAATTTGGAGTCATCAATATTTTTTTTAACGATTTGATCAATTATTTCTGACGATTTATAGATATTATGATTCTTTTTCCTAATGATTTTCCAAGCCTTATTCGTTAATCATCATCAGAGATGGGATTTTTATGGCATTCCATAAAATGCCATGATTTGCCATAATATCTCTTCAATGGCATAAAGTGCCATAATTTAAATATTCATACGAAAATGCCAGAAAATGGAAAATTGGATTTTAAAAAAGATTTTATCATTGATTTTTCTAAAAACACATGTATATATCATTGTTTTTAATTGTTAAATCTAGTTTTTATCAAAACTATGCATTTATAAAAATTATTTATGATGAAAATTTGGTTAGAGTGTAATTTGATTATCCTATATTATATTTATATTGTACATATTCACTAACAAGAATTTTGAAAAGTTAGAAAATTATTGGGTATTTAAATTTTACTAGTTCAAATGAATTAGTATTTTGCAGAGTATAACCCCCCACCATCATGAAAATCTTAAATCATAAAATGGCAATTTTTTCATGAAATTAGCATTTCCTTTTTGCCAAAAAATCAGAAAATTGTCGCTTGAATCCGAAGAGTTAGACACCCCTTCTTGAAAGTTGGAAAAATCCGAAATGAGAACTCCTCCAGACCTGCAAAGTCGGGGATACTGGCATTTTGTTATTTTAATTTAACTTATTTGTATTATTATTTAATAATTTGTAAAATATTTACTCGAAATGCCATAATTTATTAAATTAATGCCTTAATTTGATAAAAAAAACGTCATAACTGATGCCCTAATTTGTAAAACATAATGCCATAATTCGAGCCATAATTTACAATCTAACATGCCATAATAATCCCATTCCTGATCATCATAAAAACATATTTCAAAGTTGTCTATTCGTCTATCCCTTTACAATAACCTCCCTGTACTGCACTCCCTCGAGCTATATATCGTTGGATACAAAACGATAAAAGGAGTACAAGTCGGGAGCTTCGGAGTTTGCTGGACCTCAACCCCCCTAAAAAATTGGGACGGGAAAATTATTTCAATAGCATTATATGGGCCCTCCCAGAACAGCCACCCCCTCAACACTAATATAGAAGGATTCAGATCAAAGAGAAGAGTGCAAGTAATGGGGTTTTGAGGTGGTGGGCCACCTTAATCAGGAGGGGTCACTCAAGAATAATCAACTCAGCTCTAAAAAGGGAGTAAAATGAGGTGTCACTTGAGGGGATGGGGTTAGAGATTAGTTAGTAGGGTCGGGGATCAGTCGGACGGTGTTTGTGATCAGTCCGGTTGTGTTTGGGCTTAGTCATGTAGTGTTTGAAAACAGTTAGGTGGGGTTCAGGATCAGCTAGGTTAGTTCGGAATTAATCTGTTGGGGTTCTGGTCATTCGCATTGTGTTCGGTTTATTCTGGTTGGGTTAGTGTGGGGACGGATTACTGAGTCAATATAATTAGAAAATTTCGTTATCAACAGCATCCCAGCAACAGCTAAGCAGATCTTAGTATACAGCTCGGCTTTGTTAGCAATTATCTTTTTCTTCCTTCGATTCACTTGACCTTGCTTTTTATTTTTAAACAATCTTTAGCCAACCTTGAAATGGTTTTGTCCATAGATTCATTTGACCTCGATTTCGATTTTGAATCGCTAATTATTGATAGCCGGGTTTAACGATCAATATTAGATTCTAATGACCGAGAAAATGACTTCGACCCTCTATATTTTAATAACCTTCTTTCTTCATCATCACATGATTCATTTTCAAGTAGTCTCCTTCTTAGAGCGTTTTTTTACGTTCAAACCAATTGGAGAAAATACCTTTCTTTTTATGGGGCATCTAAGATGGATGACTTAAATAGAGTTTATGAGGCACTGTTGCTACTATGTGAACTTAAAACAATCATAGTGTTTAATATCCATTTGTCAAATGAATCATAGATAATAGAGTAATACAAACTTATAACAATCTTAAAAAAGTCGATCTCACTTTGTCAAGTGAATCGCAAAATTACTTTCTATAACCAACCTTTAATAAACCTAAAAGTGCCGACAAAATCTGATATCTATTAAATAGACATAGAATACAATGTTAAAAATACACTTATCTGTAAAATAACTTACTAAAAAACATCGCGAAATTTTGGCCTATTTAGTCGAATAGCAACACAATCGTGTTTCCGTTGATAAGAACTTAAAGAAGTGCAACTATTTTAAGTATCACTAACACATTCGCAAATATAAGCATTATTTAGAAAAGGGCTAAAATTGTGTTAAAAACCTTATAATTTATCATGAAAAAATGGTTTTGTTTATCATGCTTTTTAGGTTTTCTTTGTTCTAAAAGTCACTATTCCTGAACATTCCATAACAAAAACTAAAATTTATATTATGTGTAACTATTATATAAATAATTCCAAACCTTACCAAATAGTATTATTATATAGAAAAGGCAAAAAAAGTGTTTAAAATTTTATGATTGCAAAAAGATAACTTTATTTATGGATTTATGTGTGTGTGATCCTGTGTTCAAGACTAGTAAACGGATATCCGAAATGTCGGCTTCTGGTCGGATATCCCCCAAAAATTGTCAGGTCGGATATAAAGTCGTCAGGTTAGGGTCGGGTTTTAAAACTTTAAACAACAAAATCCGAACGCGAAAAATTTTAATGAATTTGCAAGTGAAATTGTTGTAATATATATAAATATATCGTATTACAATTTTAAATATTTATATGAGTATTTTAAATTCCATTTTATGAATGCCGATTAAAACTGTGTAGTGATAATTATCCTACGTTTCATTTAGTTTTATCAATCAAACAAAAGTTATTAAACCATTGCAAAATAGTTAGTAATGATTAAATGATATTAAAACTTTAAAAGATAAAATGATTTTCAGCTTAAATAAATATTTCATTATTCAAAATGAATACAAATTTGCTACATTTTTAAATCCACCGACAAAAAATTTGAGAAATTTATTAACTGAAAATGAAAAAACTGATGTGAGAGATAATTTAATTCATTTTTCGCAAAATATTCAAATTACTTTGGATCAACCTTTAGCTCAATCATCATCCAGTAAACAGAGTTTTTTTTGCTGAATTTGAAGAGCTTTTGGAAGCTGATTTAACAGTTCTTCCATTACTGGTAAAAATATAGAATAAGAAATTGAAATTTATTCCTCTACTCATATTTATATTAGTAAATGACAATTTAATAGAGTTTTGGAATAACAGTTCAAGAAAATTTCCAAAATTAAGTAAAATTGCTAAACAACTCTTATGTATTCCGGCGACAAGTTTATCTTCTGAAAGTAATTTTAGTTATTTTAATTTAACTCTAACTGATAATAAAACTCTATTAAAACATGAAAAAGTTGATAATATTATTGTTTATTAGATCCAACTTTGATGAATAATTTTAAATCATAAATTTTTAATGTTAACAAAGAAAACAAAATAATCTTTGACCTTATATTTTATTGTTTATTTTCGGGTCGGGTTCAACTTTATCAGGTTCGGGTCGGGTTCTGAAACTTCTGACGATTTACTAGTCTACTTGGAAACCATGCTGATGGCCAATGATTATGTAATGTGCCCGAAAAATCGTAAAATTAGAATTTGTAGTGATTCACAGCAATCGAGAGCGATATGAGAGATATTTGTAGCCTAACCATAGGCCACTGGGCCTAAGCCTAGAGCCTCGACGTTATGATAGATTGCCAAACCTATATTCTCAATGACGTAATTTTTCTTTGTTAGAATTTATAATTTTAATACCTAAATTACAACATATAAAAGAGTAAAAAATAATTTGATGAAACAGTTAACTACCATTAACTTTAATTTTATAAATTTAGAAAATAAATTTTTTCAGTGCTTCGAGTCTAAGACTAGAGATTTTTTTTTGGAAACCTAACCCTATTGCCCACTAGTATAATCTGACCGCCTAGATCCTAATGTAAGGCTAATTCTAAATTTTTATCTTTAGGGCCTTACAAGCTATCAATAGGAAATAATTGTCCAAATTTAAATAAGATTAAGCAATCATATGAACACTTACGTAAAAAATCATAATATTACATTAATAAACAAATAAAAGTAATAAATGATGAAATATGAGCTGAAAGTTACTCGAATAGAAAAGCTTTTATATAGTCAGGAATGATAAGGAATGCCAGATAACTGACGAAAATAAAAACAATGATATCAGAAATTCCATATAAGACCCGAATGCAAAATTAGATAATAATAACATTATTAATGTTTATTAAAATGCGATGTTTATTTATTGTTTTTCCATATGAATCAATTTTAAACTTTATTCAAACTACAGTGTAATGAAAAAAGAATAAATTCT
>JAQIXJ010000325.1:0-39594 GCA_034700185.1 Phthiracarus laevigatus
ATAACTCATTTTTGTAACTAAATTTAAAAATTTTTCAAACGATTTATCAAACGATTTTAAGCCTTTTTATTAAACGAATAATAAACGATTTTACACCCATTTTTCTAACGATTTTCAACGCCCTAATAATAAGTGAATTAAACAAAATATATAAAAAGCTAATAAATTTATAATTCTTAATTACTTTACATTAAATGTTAGCCTAATCGTGATTTAATTTAAGAATAATTATAAGAAAAATTTTAGTTTTAAGCAAATAATAGTATAAAACAGTTCACTTTAAGTTCAGTTTAATTTTAACATATAATATATAAATACTTTATTCGTTAATTTCTAAAGACTTAATACTCAATGCTTATATACAGTATATTGTATATACAAATAAATCCTAATTTAATTTATTATTTTGTTTTGTATGTTATGTTGAAAAATACATGTTAATTACTAAATTATATGGTAGAATAGTTTTAATTTTGTGCAAACAATAAATAAAGAGTAAATTAAAATAATTATCAATAATAGACGAATGAATGAATACCTGTACAAAATATATTGAATGTAATTGAATTTTCCTCTACTCTTATCCAGTTTCACAAGCATAACATATGATGTAAACATTCCTTTAAATGGAAAACTAATTAATATAGTATTAAACTAATATTGTTTGTTACCTGCAATCAGTATATATATCTGTGTTATAAACAAATGTCGAAATAATATATATTTAGTTTCGGACAAAAAACTTCGTAATGCTTTAAACATTCCTTTACTTGTAAATAAAGATATAGTGTTAAAAAGCCACAAATGATTAGTAAAAACCCATAATGTTAACAATGCTCGAATTCCATCTAAAGATGAAAATCTATTTTCTTCGCTAAACTTTTTTGGAATCAATAATTTCCAATTATTTATTAATGAAAATGAATTCGTTAATAATGTTGGTCTTAATATTATACAATATTTTCTTAGAATATCATATGTTGTGCTTAATATTGATAATATTAATAATAGTGTATATGTTAATCTAAAAAAATAAAAGTAAAACATTGTTATGTTTAAATTAATAATTGTTTTCTTTCAATTATATATTGTTTTATATTCAAAGCTTTAATTCAAAAGTTTTTATCGATTTTCCAAACAATATGTAAACCCACGCGCGAAATAGAATTATTGAAACAAATTAAACGAAATTCTATATTAAAATTTTGTTGACTCGCGAGACAACAAACAGTATATACTGTATAACGTTATATACTGTAAGACTTATCTATAAATTAAAGAAAAAGTAATTTATTTCTTACAATGCAATCAACTGATATTTATCAAGCTTAATCGGTTTGTCCATATAATCACATGATTCTTCATTTAGTTCAAAGGCAATTCTTGTCATCGGATAAATGACATCTAAAATTACATTCAATTAATTATTATTAATTACTAACAATTTAATTAAAGCATTCTTACATTTATTAATAGCATTCTCAATGTCTTTAATATGACATGTGGATGGAACACATAAACCAAAGCCAATTGTAGTAAAACCAATTTTTTTGAATTTATCATTCATATCAAGCAATGATTCAATAATATTTGGTGGAATTTTAAATTGACCATCGCTTGAATAAAACTGTCCCAAAAATGATTGTTTTGCACTTATATTTGATGGACCAAACATTTTACTTAATGATACATCTAAATATTCATCAATTGGTTCTTGTGGATTGTATGTGACACGCGGTGGTAATGGAAATACTGGTTTAACCATACAATAATGTCCAAATATTAATGGTTTATGTTGAATGTGAGGACTTTTTATATTAATACATTGATCATATTGACCATACTGTGGCATTATTAATTCTAATTGTCCCGAACCTGGTATTGTCATTGTGTCTAAAACTATATACAGTATAATATATATTTGTCAATACTTTAAATTAATAAATCATAAAAATCAAGTTTATTATACATCTTATTGCCCAAAACTGTCCATCCTTTGCCGCTTCTGATATTCTGGCCAATGATGCCAAACAATCAGCTGGTAAATCTATTGTTAAAAGAATATCAGTAATTCTTGGCATAACTCTCTTCATAATTGGATCCAATTTTTCACTAATATTTTTTCCATATTGGATTAAACGACGAACAATTGCAACAGTTTCGTTAATATGGTCAACACGTTTTCGGATTTTAATAGTTTTTCCATCTTCATAATCATTGGGAGTGATTAACTCGGAAAACTTATCAAACATAGAATCGACTGAACATTGATTTTCAATTTCATAATAATATTCATCTTCACTTAAATTGTTAGTTATATTATTGTAATTATAATCGTCATCTATATAATCATTATTTGCAAAATTATATCCAATTAATGACAATTCTATTATAATTGTTGAAATTAATAATAAAATTTTCATTTTTTCTAAATAAAAAGCTTTATTTATTAAAATTAAATAAATTCAACAAATCTTTTAATTATAAGTAATTTTTTAAATAAACTTTTGTGTTTCGAAAGTATTTTCAATCTTTAATTATAAATTGTGTTTAACAGACAAAAACAATTTAAATTAGTTTAAAAAAGTCAGCAAAATTTTAAAGGAAAATATAAAACTTTTCAAGTTTTGAATTATAAGTGGAAAATACGTTAAGAAAATTATATTATTTCATTATTTAAATGCTTTCAACTGTAACCTAATTATTTTTTAAACAGTTTAATTACAAAATTTATTTTTAGAATTATTTACACTGAATTATATAATAAAATATTATAACTTTATTTAAACGAATGTTTTGTTAAATAATTTAATCTAAAATTTAACTTTAATTTTATTCCAATTAAAGTTTGGAAATCTTTATTTTCAGATATAGACACAAAAGAATTTTAACAGTATTACAAAAAACAAATTTTTTAATGAATTAATGAATTTTTAAATTTCTATAATACTATTTGTAACAATTATTGACAAATAACGAAGAGTCTATTAAATTATATAAGTTTGACATTTAATTTTTCAAAAATGCTAACTTGAAATGCTATATCTTCGCAATAATCTTTCTATCTTTTTATTAATGTACATCACAAGTCTAAATGTTAAGAAATAAAACTTTCACTTAACTGAAAAATAAATGATTCTGTTACACATATATAGCAAAATCATAGTGACTTTATTGAGAGCTTTAAAATTATTCAAAAACTTATTTTTTCATTCACGATAAAATAAAAAAAAATTGAATTTATGAATAAATGATTTTTAAAGATGGTCTTGAGGTGCAAAGGAAGATAAAAATGTTATCATTGAATTTTCTCTCTTAAATGTAAAATGTATTTCACAATTTTCTTCAACCAAAGAAAAAAAAATTGGTCCAGAATTTAGTTTTTATATATACAAATCGATTTTAATAAACTCAAAAAATTGGCAAAAATTTAAACAATTACTTTCTCTGGAATAAATTCATTATTATTATTTTGTTTCAAACAAGTTCTTAATATTTATGAATAAAATTATAAAAATTTCAACCATAATATCTCATTCTTATCTTATACTGTATACTGTAATGTATGAGATGAATGTAATGTAATCGATGCACACTTTACTTTTTTTTTAATTTAGTAAAACATGCTGTAAGCGATCATTAAATGGAAATTTGAGAAAAGATATATTTTTCATTAACTCTTAAAACATTAATGAATTTTGATGTGTACTTTAACTAAAGCTAAAAATAAGGACATTTAATTGAAAGGAAAATTTTCAAGGATTTTATAGCAAATAATTATAAACCATTTTTGAAGTAAATATAATTAATTTTGACTAAAGTTTAAATTTTTAAAAAATTGAGTCTAAAATATTATATTATACATGAATTGTTAGATAAGAAAAGAAATTTAAGATAATTAGTTATTAAACAAAAAAAAAGAGAATCACTTGTAACATTTTTGTTGTGTATCTCATTGTATTGAAGTGAAAGCACTTGTACACTACAGTACAGTACTATAACAGTACTATACGTTTAACGCTTATATGAATTTATAGATTTTTAATGAATACGATCGTTAAGTGCATGTAATATGTATGGCGGCAGATGTCATCCCTGATAAGAGTGAAGTGGAGAGAGACTGTAATGTGAGAGTTGTATGGTTGCCAATGGTAACCAGTAATAGCATCATAACATCGTAACATCATTTTGATCGTTAGACTAGCTGTGTGTTGTGTTATGTTGTGTTCCTATTCACCAACAGTTATACGAGTTTTTTCTTTTGGTTCACATTTATATCTCCGCTCACAGCAGAGTCCATCAGCACAGCAAACGTTAACGCAGCAGCAAAATGGCGGCCACACCACAGAATACAACCAGGTTTAGCGATAACTACGAACTCAAAGAGGAATTGGGAAAGTATGTCATATATAGTATAGATATAGTTCATCAATCCATTCATTCATTCATCAAAATATTGTTAATTAGGGGTGCATTTTCTATTGTGCGAAGATGTGTCCAGAAGTCAACACAATTAGAGTTCGCCGCCAAAATTATTAATACCAAAAAGTTATCGTCTAGAGGTAAACCAAATATATTTTCTGTTTCACTCTTATCTTAATTTAATTATTAAATTTAGTAAAGTGTTCCTAAAATAAATAATTATAATAATAAAACTACGCATACATTTCTTACAAAACAAAAAAATAATCATTTTGTGTCATATTTTCATTATATTTTATCATTAATTTTCCAAATGGTATTTTTTGTTTCTGTCATATAATCGATTGATTTGAATAATTTACATTTACGTGTATATAAAGTATATGAAGTTATAATCCACTAAAATATATGAAAAAGTTTTTTATTTGTTTTAGAATTTCAACAAATATTTAATTATTATTGAATTTAGATTTTCAAAAGCTTGAACGTGAGGCAAGAATATGCAGAAAATTGAATCATCCAAACATTGTTCGATTGCATGACAGTATACAAGAGGAAGGCTATCATTACTTAATCTTCGATTTGGTTACCGGCGGTGAACTGTTTGAGGACATCGTTGCACGCGAATACTATTCAGAAGCGGATGCATCGCATTGTATTCAGCAGATATTGGAATCTGTGAACCATTGTCACATGAATAATGTGGTACATAGAGATCTCAAGGTAATCACCACTTTTACAATTATTTAATCATTTTTTATTATTAAAAACTTTGTCAATGTTTGAATGTTTGTTAACCTATATAATAAAAAGGAAAATAATTTCGTATTAAAATGATGTTTAAGTGATATTAAGCTCATACACAGTAGAATACATTACATTGTTTAAAGCGTGTATTATTTATTAAATCAATACAGTATTAGTTTACGTGAAATTATTTTTGCAATTTTGAATAATTTAACAATAAATATATGAAACAATGTAATATGTTCACCGATTTTTCAAACATATACAGTACTGTACGCGTACATTTACAATAAGTATTATTACTGTTAGAATAAAATTTTGGCGGAAAAATATTAATAATTAATTGATTTTTTTACTTAAAATGTTTGTTTAATGAGAGTAAACACGCGTTCAGTTGAAAACATAAACTGATATTGTTGTGCCAACAAAAAAAACATATATAAACGGATTTTGATCGTCAGTAAGAATTGACGCGCGCGTATTAACATTTAGCGATTTTGAGACGTATTTAAAAATAAAAACACATTTCAGTTTTGTTTACTGTTATCACTGTTTTTCTCTCTTTTATTCTCACACTTGTCTGTATGTGCTATAATGGTGACACAAAAATAGCCTGAAAATTTATTATTAGCGAGCAAAGCGAAAGGTGCTGCTGTAAAGTTAGCTGATTTTGGTCTCGCGATCGAAGTACAGGGCGATCAACAGGCTTGGTATGGTATGTGACAAAACCTATTATTATTACTGTTTCTGTTTCCCACACTTTTCCCAATCAATAATCATAATATTATTTGCGCGTTAATAAAACCTCTTAACTCAATAATAGGGGTTTGCCTACGCGTGTCTCACTTATTAACTCTTATTGTTATGTTTTAATACACAGGTTTTGCCGGAACTCCTGGATATTTATCACCGGAAGTATTGAAGAAGGATCCATATGGGAAACCTGTTGATATATGGGCGTGTGGTGTTATATTGTACATATTATTAGTTGGTTATCCACCTTTTTGGGACGAAGACCAACATAGACTTTATGCACAAATAAAGGCTGGAGCTTATGATGTATGATAATTGTATAAATCGATTAAATATAAGTTATATATATATATATCGTGCTTACTATACTTATTATTGGTTTCCCAAATGATTTATGTATTTTAATGTGAAAATCAATTTATTTATAGTATCCATCACCAGAATGGGATACTGTAACTCCAGAGGCGAAAAACCTGATAAACTCGATGCTGACTGTAAACCCTGCTAAACGGATCACAGCATCGGAGGCGTTGAAGCATCCGTGGATATGCCAGAGAGAACGCGTGGCGTCCACATTGCATCGACAAGAGACTGTCGACTGCCTTAAGAAATTCAACGCAAGGCGAAAGCTCAAGGGTGCCATTCTCACCACTATGCTGGCCACTCGCAATTTTTCCAGTAAGTCCACAACTCAATCACGTGACCGAAGCCCTAGTCCTAATTCTGGTGCTACTGTGACCGATGTTCAGCAGTCACTATAAACACAATTATCCCAGTCATGAGTAATTTTTTTGATTTTATTTTTTTTCTTTATTAACCTTAATATTTATTATTTAATTGTTTTTTTCCGCAAATAATTTATTAATGTTTCGCGTATTTTTTCGCTCAAAAATTTTTATTTTTTTTAATTCAAACTTACATTCCAATTATTACTATGTTTATCTATTCATATTATTTTTGATACGTTTTAAATTTAATTTATACTTTTTCCCCTAAAAGAAAAGTTTTCTTTCGTTTAAATAATGATAACTTCAAAAAAATCGTTTAAAACATCTATTATTATTAAAGCCATATCTAAAGCGAAAAAAATTGATATTTGTCTGTTTTTTTTTTGCTAATATATATAATCAAAAGTTGGGAGAAAACTATATATTTTCGCTTTTGATTTATTACTGGTAAATAAGTACACATAACACACATACGTTACAGTAGTCACACACACACACACACACACACACACACACATATTTGAGTGCATATTCCCAGTCTTTAAATATACGGTTAACTTATAACACATATAAATTGCGTTTAAGTATTTTTAGTGAAGTAATGTACAGTAAAGTAAGTGATGCTGTGCTGTGTTGTGCTGTGTTGTGTTGTTTGTGTGCCGCACGAGGCCAACGCTTTTTATTATTATTATTATTATTGTGTGTTAAATATTCCGTTATTTTTATTTTCAAAAGATTTTTTATGTGTTATGCAAATAATCATTTTATGACTGAGAAAAGTTTTATATATTTTCCTGTGTTTTATACATAACAGTACACATAAAAACGGTTAACATGTAATTACTTATACACATTCAGTATAAGTATATTTAGTTAAAAAATAAACCCTTCTCTTTGTTTGCTCAATCGATCCACAATTTTATTTTCAATGAAACCCAGATTTAATGTTATGTTTTTATGATGAGTCCAGTGAATGTGAATCTGTTATCATTTATCTGGTTATCTTTTATTCACTTTTTTTTCGCTAAATAAAAACGAAAATAAAATAAAATAATTATTTCGTTACAAAAATGTATGAAATATTTATATTCACTGTTTACTAATATTATTTAAATGTAGCATTTATTTATTATTTTTCAATTAATATAATAAAATCTAGTCATGTTAATGCATAATAATAATAATAATAATAATAATAATATAATAATGCAAAAATTAAATAAATTGCGAACACTTTTTAATATATTTTTCTGTAAATGATAACATTAATATGTAAATGTATTTTTGACTAAAACTAAAACGAAAATTTATTATCAAATTATATATAAATAATTGCACTAAAACATAATAATGTTTGGGTTTAATAGTCAAATAAATTATAATTGATATTTATATTGAGTTTTATTTGTTTTATTTGCTATCAATTATTTAATATTGAATTTCTATAGTAATTTCAACAGCTTTTTGATTGACGAAAATCAAATATTTATTTGGGTTTACTTAAAACAATACATATCTCTATATCTCTTGTAAATAACGATTACAATATCTATATATATATATATATATATAGAAAATATTAAGTTTCGTATATTATTATTATTATTATTCTTATTT
Source organism: Phthiracarus laevigatus (assembly GCA_034700185.1). Taxonomy (NCBI): domain Eukaryota; kingdom Metazoa; phylum Arthropoda; class Arachnida; order Sarcoptiformes; family Phthiracaridae; genus Phthiracarus; species Phthiracarus laevigatus. The sequence goes on from JAQIXJ010000325.1 coordinate 8,268, forward strand.
GTAGTGAACACATATAACTTATATAGTATTTCTTTCTCTTTTTGTGAAACAACACCAAACAATACAATACAACAACCGTTACTCGTTATACGTTTACTCTTCTCTACTATTCTCTGATGAATCGTCTCTTCTCTCTCTTTTTCTCTCTCTTTCTCTCTCTCACTCTTTCTCGTTATCTGTTGGTCCAAAAACTGATCGATCGATGAATGAAATGAATGAACAGGTCGTTCAATAATTGCCAAAAAAGGTGATGGTTCTCAAGTCAAGGAATCTACTGATTCGAGTAATACAACTCTAGAGGACGAAGATGCCAAAGGTAGGAATCCATTATATCTTATAATATATTATAACGCTTTCATATTATTTTAATGCTCGTATAAAATATTGGTGCAAACAAATCAACAAAAAATAAATTTTTTTTCTATCATCTCAGTGTGTGTTATATGTTATACTGTATAGTTTATACTGTTCAGTTTCCATTAACACAGAAATACTTTTTAGTAAACTTGCGTTAAACAGATAGATATATAGATTTTTTTATATATATTTTGGTTTCATTAAAATAAATATATATTTTATTTATTTCATATATACTACTATACAGTAATATATAAGTTTCAAGTAATACGTGCTCTTCTTATACTTATTTCTCAAAAAAAAGCTAAATTTGTATGTGTAGTCGTTATTAAAAAATGTTTGCACGTATTCGAATAAAATAGAGATTGAGTTTGAGTAAAATAAATGTGTATGAGTTGTTTGATTCCTCTCTCCGCTAATAATAAGTTATAAAGACCACACAAATATATATAACGTTATATTAGAAGTGCAAAAAAATCAATAATTACATGTATTTTTGATGAGAAATAACTTTCATTTCGATTCTCATTCTTTTATCATTTTTATATTGTTTTAAAAATACATTAATTTTTGGATTAAATTTGATTTATTTTCATATTCTATAAAATTAGTTTACTTTAAATTTTAATTCTTTATATCACGTGATTATACAATAATATTTAAGATAATTATTTTTTCGTATTTTTAAAATATTTAATAAAATTTAAAATTATTTTTGTTACAAATTCAGAAAATAACTGATAAGTAAAATATGTGAGAATTTTTGTTTTAAAATATTACATGATTCCAATGTTCATAATTTTATTTTATTTTAACTCATTTTTTGTGCTTTTGTTATGAAAAAATGGTTTGAGATAATAAAACGTGTCTTAAGCTAACATTTTGGTTCTTATGGCAAAGTTTTAGTTATCATCAGAAATCTCTTAAGTCCTAAAACATAGTTAAAACACATGTTCTCTAACTTTTGGTCTCAATCTAATTATGGTGTTTTGCGAAAGCGTTGCTTAATCAAAAAAAAACAAACCAGTATATTCCAAGTTATAAAAGGTTTGATATGTGGTTTCATATGTTTAATAATCCAAAATCATACCATTTGAAAACTATTTAAAAATGAAAAAAATGATGACAACTAAAGGTGCCAATAGTTTGACTTTTCTCAAACCAAACCATTAAAAAACGATAAACCGTTAATGAAACTTTTATTCCTGTGAACATTGCTTTAAATTAATTTTTTAAAATAAGTATTTTAAAAAATTCAAATTATTCAAATTCAAAAATTGAATTGAATTGAATTGAATTATGGCCACATTTTATTGAAGAATCAAAAGGTATTTAGACATTAGAAACGCATTCAATATTAATTACTATTTTTAAAAATGATAAATTATGTTTAATAAAAGAAGGTGCCGTTTTAATCTAAAATTAATTATACTATTTATGTAAATGGTTTAATGGTTTGAAAATGATTTTATTTTTTCTAGTATTTTCAAACCAATCAAACAAAAGTTTAAAAACTTAACCCAAAATTGGTTAAAACCATTAACCAACTATTAAAAACCAAATCATTTAATGACAACATTTTAAGAGTTGGAAAACTCCTGAAAACTTTTGGAACATTCATCTCTAGTTTATTACTTATTCATTATAACAAGCGGAGAGTATATGTGTATTTATAAATAAATAATAAACAAAGTTTCATTTTTGTTCTCAAGAGTCATACAATTCATAAAAACAGTATTATTATATCTGTTTGAATATTGTTGTACTTATTCTATACTGTATCCAATGTATAATTAAATTTTGATGAATTAGATTTTTTTCGATGAAATATTCCTAGAAAAAAAACAAATATACAGCAAAAAGTTCTTTTAGATTAAGCTTATTCTGAAATGACATTTCTCTTCATTGATTAAATATACTATTTTCTTGTCTTACGATTCTTATTCTTCTCCTTAAATCTTTGATGCGATTAATCTTTCCAAACTTATAGTTTTTCTTTTTTATTTCTTGAGTGTTATTTATTATTTGATTTCAGTTAAGAAATTTTAAATTTCATGGATTGTTGTCTAAAGTTTAAATAAAATATAATCTAATTTCAATACTATTTTTTTGAAGTAAATTAAATTAAAATCCAAACAATTTTTTCTGATTATTTAAGTGCTCAAAAATTACATTAAAATATAAAAAATTTAATCAAATATTATTAACACTATAATTACTTATTTCAATTGTAATTTAAATCTTTTACGTAAGCGACTCTCGATTTAATGAGAAAAATATTATTTTTACTAATAATAAATTAATGTTTTTGTTTACTCAAATATAACATGGAATGAGACAATTGTAGTTAAAAACAATAAAATTAATAGATTAGAGATAATATAGTATTAAACTGAGCTCATCAGTGCCGTCTTATGAGACACACCTGAGGGGCCCTAAAACCCAACCAACACGTGTCGCCAAATACCTATTATACAAAACTTAATGCTCAAACTTTGGTTTTGTAAGAAAATAAAAAATCAATTTGACTAAAAAAGTGTTTTATCTAAAATAATTTTTCTAGGCCCTAGCGGGGCCCCTTATATCGCGGGGCTTCGGCCCTGGGTCCTATGGTTAAGACGGCACTGGAGCTCATTTGTACGTTCGTTCTTGTTTTTACTAGGAAAATGGCAATTTGCAAAAAGATTAGAGACCAATTGTAAGATTTTTTATTTTTTAAATAATCTCTACTATAGATTTATTTTAGTTACAAAAAAATAACAAATTTGATTTTAATAGAAATAATAATATAGTTTTAATCAATAGTTTCTATTTCACTAATCTTTTTCTGAGCAAATTTTTGGGTTATTTTCACTTAATTATGAATTTTAGTTTTTTTTAAATAATATTTTGTTAAGAACTTTTAATATAATTACAGTTTCTACTTATAATCACAATATCGCTGATAGCATTGACAGTGAAATAATAGAATTAACGGAACAATTATTGACAGCTATTAATTGTGGAGATTATACCACTTTTGTGAAATTAGTGGATCCAAACGTCACTTCATTTGAACCGGAAACACTTGGCAATCTTGTATCCGGAATTGATTTTCACAAATATTACTTCGATAATTGTATGAATGAAATCATTTTTTATGAAATTAAACTTTTAAATATATTTTACTAGTTTTATTAAAACATTTCTCATTTGACTACACGTGACACACAACCTAAAAATTTTGTTTTTTTAATAAAAGTTTAAAACTAGATTACAATTTTATAGATTGTTGATTAATAATGATTTGTGAAGTTTATATAAATTGAATTTAATTTGTTTTATAGTATTGAAGAAAAATCAGAAATCAATTCGGACATCAATATTGTCACCAATGGTTCATAAATTAGGAAATGAATGCGCTTGTATTGCTTATGTTAGATTAACACAATATATTGATGAGTATATACAATACAATACAATACAATCAATGAGTTTATTAATATTTAATTTAATATTAATTCATTCAGAAATGGTTTACCACACACTCGACAATCCCAAGAAACCAGAGTTTGGCATAAAAAACAGTCAAATTGGAAGGTATTATAAATATGAAGTTTATTCCGTAAATAAAGTTTAATAAACTTATTATTATTAAAATAGATGATACACTTTCATCGCTCTAATGAACAAGTTTTTACTAAATAATTATTATTATTCATAATTATTATTATTATTATTACTGTATTATTATTCAAATTCAATTTCAATTATAATTCAAATTAATTTTTAAATTTTAATATCAAATTAAACTCTACTCTCATATCAAATCAATTTAAATTAAATTAAAATCACTTTTATCTGTTAATATCTTATAAACAAATAAATGACACGCGCCTTATGTTAGCGTAAAGTAAACATCAATTTATTTCATAAACAAAACAAAACAAAACAATGAATGAAACAATGAATATGTATATTATTATTGGTATTACCACCAACCATGACCACCACCACCATGACCATGATGACCCATTATACTAGAAGCAGCATAATCATGATCACCACCGCCACCACCACCCATCATACTATGCATATCACCATGCATTTCAGTGTGTATTGGAATATATTCTTTCACTGGAACTGGTATATGTACAGGAACATGTACTGGAACATGAACTTGTTCTTTAACTGGAACTGGTACTGGAATATATTCTGTCTTCTTATGTTCACCACCGCCTCCTCCGCCACCGATTAAGATTCTATTATTCATAACAAAATCATAACAAAATTAATGAATAAATGAATATATAATAGTATTACAAATCTCCTTGATGTCTTCTGTGTCCACCAGTTTTAATAAGTGTAGGCATACCACCACCATGTTTACCACCTCCTCCACCAATCAAAATCCTTTCAAACAAATCAATGATTTAAATGTGTTTATTAAATAATTTTATAAAAAATACATACATATCTCCTTGATGTCTTCGATGTCCCGAAGTTTTAATAAGAATAGGCATACCACCACCACCGCCACCACCATGATGATGATCATCACAATTCATTTCATTTAATACAATAAATAATACTAAACCAATGAAATAATATGTCATTTTTAGAAGTTTTTGTTTTAAGAACTGAACTTAACTAAAACTGTTAGAACTGTTAAAACTAAAAGTGAATAAAAAACTATTGTTTTCAACTGTTTTTATATAGTATTGGAAACAATAAGGAAGAATGTATTTATTATATAACACGCCCTCAAATGGTTCTATATTTGGATCAGAATTATTATAAACTCTATTATAAAACTCGATTATTAATCCATTTTTATGGTTCAGTTAACCAAAACTTAAACAAAAACATAAAACTATTTCGCATAACATTTACTCTAAGAAAATATTATAAAACTTTTTTTTGTTTGTCTAAAAAGTTTTTTCAACTTTTGCTAATAATAGTAAAAGTTTAAGAATTAAATTAATTAAACTTTCAATTATTATAATTAAAAATATGAATAAATAAATAATTTTTTGGATGATAAGACACGTGCGTTCAACATACAGTATATAATTATACATCAATTTCCTTATTGTTTGTTAACAAATATTTCAAAACTCTTTGAACTGTAAAACAATACCATTTTGTGTTCAATTAAATTAGATTTAGATTAGATTAACATTAAGATTATATTTTATAACAAATTATATAATCATTTATTCATTCATTCATTCATTCATTTTATTGATTTATTTCTATAATAATTATTTGTTATTATATAAAAATCTTCGTTTGTTTTGTCATTAAAATTGTATGTATTTTTCACTTGAATTAAAATAAATTTAAATGTTTTCATTTGTTTGTTATAAATAAAAATAATTTAACCCTTTTTTTGTTAAAACAATATATTAATGCGTTTTATTTAAACAATAATTTATACAAAATTTTTAAATTTTTCGCACAAAATATGTTTAAATTCTAATAAATTTTTTTTATGATAAGAAAATAAATTAAAATCAAATGTTTATAATTGTTGTCACGCACACACTTAATGTCAAAATTGATTTCTATATGACGTCATAACAATGTTTTATTGACGTAAATGTAAATTCATAAACATTTTTGAAATTAATATTAAATATTTTAAATAATTATTAATAATTTAATAAAATTTATATAAAGTTATATTTGAATGAAAAGTTAAGTTTAAATAATATTTTAAAATTTTTTTCCTTATATTTTCGATGAAATCATAGAAATATTTAAATAATTAAGAAATACTTTTATACTAAAAAACTGGTTTTTCTATTAAAAACAATTATTAATGATATGATATCAGTATTCATGTCACGATTTTAAATCTTCTTCTAAGAAAAAATTCCAACGAAAAAGTTATTTGAAGGACAGGAGGACAAAACGAAAGAAAAAAAAAGTGAAATTAAAATATATATAAGTTGTTGTATAAGTTATTCATTCATTCATTCATTCATAATGTTTGGAACAGTTCTAATAAGTTCTTTATTTCTATTATTATTATTAAATAATTGTAATTCATTATTGAGTAATGAATTGATTAAAAGTAATAATGAATTGGCATTTGATTTGTTTCATACAATAAATTCAGATAATAATCAATTTATTTGTCCATTAATTATTCAAAAATCACTTTATAAACTATTAATTGGTTCAAAACAACAAACAAAACAACAATTACAAACAATTCTTCATTTAAATTCAGGTAAAAATAATTTAAAATTATTATTATTATTTAAACAATAATTATTTTGTTTATTAGAAAACACAACAATTGATTCAGATTTTAATGAATTAAATAAACAATCATTAAATGAATTAAAAATTGCGAATAAATTTTATATTTCAAATAAATATGAAATAAAACAACAATTTATAAATAGATTTAATAATTCAATTGAATCCGTTAATTTTAATACAAATTCAAAAAATGTTACAAAATTAATAAATAAATTCGTTGAAAACAAAACCGATTCGAAAATTTCAAATTTATTTCGCGATTCTTTGTCCGACCAATCAAAATTGGTTTTAATAAATGGAATATATTTTAATGGAAAAATGAAAAATGGTTTTGAATTACAAAAAGAGAAAATGGAATTTAAAAATATTGGAAATGATGGTGGAAGTGGAAATTCATTAATTGAACAATTAAAATTAAATTCATTATTAAAAGTAAAACCAATTAATGAATTAAATGCGAGAATAATTGAATTACCATTTAATAATTCACAACAATTATTATATATTGTAAGAAACATTTCATTTAATTTAATACTTTATTTTTAATAATTTTATTTATATTTAATAGCTATTACCGGATCAAAATGATGGAATCGATGAAATGAATGAAAAATTATCACTTGATTTAATTCAATTAAATATACAAAAACTTAATAAAACAAAATCACAAAAAACTGTTTTGTTTTTTCCAAAATTCAAAATAGAAAATGGTATTTAATATAAAAAATAATTTAAAACTTTTTTTATAACTTTTTTTGTTGTTTATTAGAATACGATTTGAAAGAAACATTAGAAGATATGGATTTGAAAACATTGTTTACATCAGATGCTGATTTAACTGGTATCAGTGCTAATAATAATAATACATTACCATTGTCATTATCATTGGCAATTCATCATACATTATTAGAAATAAATGAACCAGTAAATGATGTTAATATTGATGAAGTATCACTCACTGGATCAGATGATGATTCCAATGAAATCATTGTTGATCATCCATTTACTTTTTTGATTTATTCAAATGATTTAATAATATTTATTGGACAAGTTCGTACACTTGTTGATGAACAGCTATTATCTCTTGGTTTTATTTAACTTTTATTTTAAATTGTTTTTTGGTTTTAATATTACTTTTGATTTCATTATTATATTTGAATAACAATAACAATAACAGTAACACGTGTATTTATATTGAAAATGATTTAAAGTATAATTAAAGTGTGATTTTCTTTTGCAATAATCGATTGATATTTGTCCACGTGATCCATTTATGATAACACGTTGAAATAAAAACGAAAATAAATTTTCTTATATTTTCTTATTATTTATTATAAAAAATTTGGAAATTAATTTTATAATATATTGTTATAAATATGAAGTATTCCTCAATTTTTTAGTTTATCTTCATTTTATGTTTTCATGTTATTTAATAAAGAGCGGATTTTCACATAAAATATTATAAAAGAATAAAAACCATATTTTAAAGTATTTTACAAAAAAGAATAATCGAATATTCTTTTGCATATTTACTGATAAAAGAATATTTAAGGCATATTGTTGTACATTTGAATGCTAATTAAATAAGTCATCCTTTTATTATTGTTTTTTACGAAATTTTTAGTCAATAAAACTAAGTACAGTATAAGCAAAATTGAAATATTTACCAAGTTTTACATTCTAAAATCTTTGAAGAAAGCAAAACTCTAAACTAGTTGTATCGCGTTATTAAAATTGGACGAAGCAAACATTTCTAAAACCTAAGTTCTTAATTATGTAAAGTTATTTTGATACAAAAGTTTCAATACGTTTTCGTACATTTTCAAAAAATTCTCAGAATTGACAAAAGAGAAAATTCAATTAAAAATTTATGTAAAAATTAAAGATTATAAAAGAATATTTGAGAAATTTTTTGAGAGAAATTTGAAAATATTCGCATATTTTGAGTTTTTTTGAGTATAAATCCGCTCTTTAGTTATGAATATGACTATAAATTTAAAAATATTGTGTGATTGTGCAATTAACTGTTTATAAAATTGATGTTAAAGTGTGATTGACTTAAATTCTTGTTTATTTATTTGAATCCATTCTGAAATTATTCGGTTTTCAACTGAATTTGACGAATGTCTGTGTTTTCTATTCATAATATTATAATTTTATCACATTTTACTAATTTTTTATTCATTTAATCATTAATTAATTGAAAACTATTATTAAATACGTCATAAACTAAACAATATGTTTTTTATTATTATTGTCGTCGCGTTCAATTCTCGTTTTTTTGGGTTTTTTTCTCAAAATAATTGTTATTTTAATAAAAGGAAAACAATTTTTTGGGTTTTTATTCAAAATTTGATTTAATTTTAAGGAAAAGTTTTATTAAAATTTTATGTTTGAAAACACAATAAAAATGAATTTAATATTATTTGTCATTTAATTCATAAAAGTTATTTAATTAATTTAAATTAACAATTGTTAATATTATAATAATCCATGAGATGGCGTAAGTGTACATTGTTTGTGATTAAAAACTTTATAAAAATATTTCAATCAATAATTAATTGTTTTGGTTAAACAATAGATGGCATAAGTGTTATATAACAACACGTATAATGTATTTAATCGATTAATTTGTTTCTTACAATATAAGTGAGGGGTTGGGTGGAGGTGAGGTGGGGGGGACAACATATACAATGCATTGTTGAGGACATTGACTGACATTGAGATTACGTTTCATTTGAGTGAACACGTGAACATTAGATTCATATATGAATTATTGTTTTGGTTCACGAGACACAGATTTCCGTAAAAATATTCATATATTTCTCACAAATAATTACTAAAAAACTAGTAAAAAGAATATGATTATACTAGTACTAGTACTGAGGACGCTCGTGCGCAGTGATGCATAACTGATTAACATTTAGTCCTATACTGTATATTCAGTATATTTCCTATAATACTATAATACTATATATCGTTAACGATAACCATAACAATGCACTCTAATTAATTACACGTGCATTACCACATTATTCCATTATTAATGCACGTGAGGGGATGGGAGGGGTGTGGTGGTGGTGGGGGGGGGGAATCACATTATAATTCAGTATTGTTTATGACGTCACAAATCAATTAGCAATATAGAGAGAGTGTGTGGCGCGTGTTGTGTTGCACTTAAACCATAATTGACTTTATATTTATTAGTCATTGAAAAACATTAGATTTAAAGCGTAAATAATTTGTTCATTTCCTGCCATTCGATACGCAGAGATGGGATGCAGGGATGGGATGCTGGATGATGTGATGTGGAGGTGAAGTGATGCGATTAGATTGTGATGATGTGTGATAGGATTTACTCAAAACCAATATCTAATCTATTGTTATGATCGTGCATCGCGTGTGTGTGTGCGGCGCGTGTGTTCTCACATAAAATCAAATTTGAAGTGAAATGAAATCTAATTTAGTATTTAATGTCAAAATCGATTGAATTTAATGATAAAAATATGTTATTGAATGAATGGATTGAGTGTTGTTGTGTTGTATTGAGTGTAAGTATAAGTGTATTGAGGGTGAGTGTGATTTGGGGGGCGATGTGTGCGATGTGAGCGCGAGTGTGCAATGATCCGTATACATGGAATACCAGTTGTATACCAACCAGTCTATTACTACTCTATTGCATTGATGACAAATTATTATTATAGCATCGCACACTCGCGCTCACTCTCTGATTGTTTCACACTCTCTTGGGATTTATGTTTAAATGCAAATGAAAAGCAATCATATTATGAAACCATTTTCAGAAGTGTCTCAAGAGAGTTAACAACACAACAATGCAATCCGCTATCCGTTCATTGCAGACACGAGTCATCATTCCTTACATTAAGACAGACCTATACTGCACTGTAATGCACGTGTAATCGATCCTATATATAGGACAACAATCTGTTTGTGTATATTTGTATTTATGTGTATATTCTGTAATGTATTCCATATTATATTGTGTTTATGTTTATGTGAATTGTTGTTTGAATTGAAGAGATATTTATAAATATTTTCAAACAATAAATAATGTTTTAATTGTGACAATAATTCAATACAAATGTTATACTGTATTATATTGTATATTGTTGTCATGACAATACTTCATTCATTCATATAATACGTGTGTAATACTGTATACATTTTGTTTGTATTAATGGCTTCTTTGAGTTCAACACAACAATCAATGGAATCTGATTTGAGTTCAAATAGTATTGCTGGCGCGAGTGCACCACAACACACATCAAACACAACAACAACAACCATTGGTGGTGGTGGACAACAGTTCCATTGTTGTGAAGTTGGAGACACAAAGTTTGTGATTACAAAGAGATATCAAAATTTGAAAGCAATTGGTTCAGGAGCGCAAGGAATTGTATGGTAAGTGTACGCGCGTGTGTGTGTCTATCTGTTTGTTTGTTTACATTGTACACGTGTTTGCATTGTAGTGCCGCATACGACTGTGAATCGGGAACAAATGTTGCAATAAAGAAGTTATCGCGTCCATTTCAGAATGTGACGCACGCGAAGAGAGCATATCGTGAATTCAAATTAATGCAATTGACTGATCATAAAAATATTATTGGTTTATTGAATGCATTTACACCACAGAAGACATTGGATGATTTCCAAGATGTGTATGTAATTGTAGTTAATGTTGTTATTGTCATGACAACCAATCGTATTTTATAGATATTTAGTGATGGAATTAATGGATGCCAATCTATGTCAAGTCATTCAAATGGATTTGGATCATGAAGTAATACTTAGTTCTAACTCATATTATCATAATCTCTAATCTAATCTAATCTATTATAGAGAATGTCATATTTGTTATATCAAATGTTATGTGGAATAAAACATTTACATTCCGCTGGAATTATTCATCGCGTAAGTCAACAATCAATACAAATACATTTACATTATGACGTCATTACTAATACATTTTAATTGTTAGGATTTGAAACCATCAAACATTGTTGTTAAATCGGATTGCACGCTGAAAATATTGGATTTTGGTTTAGCGCGTACAGCAGGAACAGCTTTTATGATGACACCATATGTTGTAACACGTTATTATAGAGCACCTGAAGTTATACTTGGAATGGGTTATCATGAAAATGTTGATATTTGGTCTGTTGGTTGTATTATGGGAGAAATGATTAGAGGAGCTGTTCTATTCCCTGGTACTGATCATATTGATCAATGGAATAAAATTATTGAACAATTAGGAACACCAACACAAGAGTTTATGCGTCGTCTTCAGGTATGTGTGTGACCGCGTGTGTACACCTAATACATACTAATACACTATATGTCTATTTGTTTGATTATGACACCGCGTGTGTGTGTGTACACACCATATGTCTTACTATATGTATATTTGTTTGATTACAGCCAACAGTTCGTAATTATGTTGAGAACAGACCGCGTTATGCCGGATATTCATTCGAAAAACTATTCCCTGATCTTCTATTCCCAGCTGATTCATCCGAACATTCAAAACTTAAAGCATCACAAGCACGTGATCTATTATCACGTATGCTTGTTGTTGATCCAGAACGAAGAATATCAGTTGATGATGCATTAACACATCCATATATTAATGTATGGTATGATGATTTGGAAGTTAATGCACCCGCGCCTGCTAATTATGATCATTCCGTTGATGAACGTGAACATACTGTCGAACAATGGAAGGGTTAGTCATATATACAGTATTGCTAATCCGTTATCCTAATCCTAATCCTAATGCCGTTCTATTAGAACTGATTTATTCAGAAGTGATTGAATACGAATCGCGTTATAATCAAAGCGTGTCGCCGCGCGTCACACAAACATCGGTGACGTCATCATCGAGTGTCACCTCAAACGCAACCACACAACAATAGACACGACGCCACAGACGAACAGCACTTTTGGTCCCTTTTGTTATGTTTTGTGCAATAAATTCACTCAAACTTTGTTTTGTTTTTTGTTTTTTCACTCATTTTTATTATACGAATAAAAAACAATTGTTTTTTCGCCCAAACTTTTGTTGAACTTTGACCTTTAAAGTGTTATTAAGAATAATATATAATATGTTTGTTATGCACTGATAGACAGTAAAAGTGTTCTCAAAAATTGAGGTCAAGTTTAAGTGATTTTAAGGAAACAATAATTTAATAATAATTATAATTATTTCCCGTTTTTTTAAAGAAAAGTACAGGAAATTCAAACTTAAAAAAAACAATTATTATTCGTTTGTGTCGTTGACACACGAGCCGAACACTGATTGGACGATAGAGTGTCAGTCGTGTTCATTGTGTTCACACACAACACACACAGTCTCAGTCGTTGTCGTCGTTGTCGTCGTCGCGCGTCACTGATATTCCAATGGATTTCCTGTCGAGTATTGCACATAACAATCAAAATCAAAATGAAAAATACATTAAAAGAAAACTCAATTTTATTAATACTTTATATGTAAAGAGAGATCAATAATAATAATAATAATAATAATAATAATTAATAATTAATGAGAACATAATAAATATTTGTTTTAATTCTTTGGTCTTAAAAAGACTTTTTTTTTGTTTTCATTCGTTTAAAACGACCAGATATTCAATAATTGAGAGACAAGACTATTATAATGTTACAGTGGTTCGTCCATTGACACCCCCGCCACCACTTGATTGTGGAGGTGAAGAGGAGGAGCGTTGTATTGCTGTTACGCCCACTGCTCCATAATAATATGGATCTGAATAATCAATCAATTAATTAATGAATTAATTGAATACTAATTAGTTGTAATTATATTTATACTTATAATTGGCTGTGATTGGGCGGTTGGTATGGAAGAGGCGGGACTTGTATTGTACGGTTGTGTTGTATAGTTGGGTGTGGCGTAGTATTGATGGGCGTGATGTGCGTGATGATATGCCGCATAATAATCGCCGGCAGAGGTCGCTGATGTGCCTATAAAGTGAATGAATGCGTGTTAACACGTGTATATGGTGTGGCGCGGGTGTGCGCTTGCATCATACCGTATACGGCGTGGGTCGCGGTGACGGAGGGGGGAGTGATTGAGGGGTTTGAGTTAGTGGCGTACGCCGCAAAGAATGCATCATGTGTTGGATTGGTCTGTTTGCCCACCGCATCCATTTCATGATAAGTGATTGGTCCACCTGTTTGTGATTCCAGTGACGTCAGACAACCCGTCACTGAATTCAAAACTCATTTCAATCATACGATCAGATCAGAGATTAGATTATAAGAGGAGAGCGCGAGTCCGTCACCGAAACCGAAACACAACCCAAAAACACTAAGCAAATATGACTCACCGATAGGTGGCGTGTATAGCGTTGTGCTTTCATAATGAGTTGGCTCCACATCTCCACGCATCACGTGTTCAACAACCGATCCCGTGGTCGAGTATGGAGTCTGAGCAGCACTCGACCACGCGCTCGCAACACCATAATCATTGGTTGAATGATATGGTTTAAGACCAACACTAGTTCCATGTGAATCAGCGGATGAAGACTGTTGTTGTTGTTGTGAATTGATTGGCGATATATTGGTTGTCGACGTGTGGTTAACATCATCGGTCACGTGTTCAACATTTTGATTTGGATTTCGATGTCTTTTACGATGAGTTGAATGTGATTTAACATCGATTGAAGAAGACTGTTGTTGTGATGATGATTGTTGTGGTTGTGATGATTGTGATGGTTGTGGTGATGTTGTTGTTGTTGTATCTGAATGTTGTTGTTGTACATCACTATTTTGATGTGTTAAACCAAGAATACCATTAATAGAATATGTATTCTGTTGTTGTTGTTGTGTTGCATTTGTAACAATAACTGATTGTTGTTGTGATTGTTGTGCATGTGATGATGATTGTTGTGATTGTTGTTGTGTTTCATTCATTAATTTCGATGTGTTTATATGACATTTTGCTTTCTCCGCTGCTTTATTCCTAACAATTCTATTAATTGATGAAACCGATGGAATGTTATCGGAATCACAAACACCATCGGATAGAAGACGATCACGTATTTCCCACGCAAACATTGTTGGATTCGATTTCTTGTAATTAGCAATTGCATCGACAACACGTGGTGTGGCAACTTTTGGTTTTGATCCGCCGATAACTCCTGGTTTAATTGATCCAGTTTCGTAATATCTATAAAAAGTTTCGTTAAAATTGAACCTATAATTGAATAGAGTATTCTATATGTCTATATATTGTATGTGTGTTTGCATTGCAATACTCGCGCGCACGCATTACATAGCATTAACTGTATTATAGGTTCAAATATACAGTAAACCACACAATAATATAACACTATACTGTATATATATTTTGGTTTAAAATACAATCAGTTTTAATCCAATTGTAATCATAACTAAATCAATCGGATCACACCATCACACCATCACCACCACGTATGCATTGATCACAACATAACACACAAACAGAATGAGAATCACATCACAAATGAATCTTTGGAATGGCAGCGCGAGTGCAATGCAGTGGTGATCGCTCGTGTGCGTCGTTCCGAAGCCGTGCGTCGCGCGCTGTTCCAAATCGTTGGCACACGTGAAGCGTGTACTCATAAACAAACACACGCGACGACACAACCAATGACGTCATTGAATGCATTGAATATTGAATATGGGAATGGAATGGAATGAGACTCACCTTCCGAGGATTTTGGAAACACATCCATGACTGACACGTAATTGTCTTGATATATCACATGGACGAACACCGGAATGCGCTAATTCAACAATACGTGAACGAACAACATCTGGAAGTGGTCGACCATTAACAAATACACCACCCAATTGATTAACACCACCATGACCTATGATTGACAGAGAGAGACAATTCGATTAAACACAAACACAATGACACACGTGTGTTTCGATTACAAGAATAATATTCCATCATCGATGCATTATATCGATATAAACTTAAATCCATTTTCGAAATGAAATGCAATGGAATGGCACGCGATGTCACACAAACATTCCAATAACTACTAGTATATGTGAACTCTTGAGAGAATGAGTGAATGAGAGAGTGAGAGAAGAGTGTATGGAAAGAGGGGAACGCGCGTGTGTGCACTCTCCGCCATTCAGCATCCAATGAGCAGAACGCGTGCGCTCTTACACACGTGTCGCGCGTGAATGAGAGACAGAAGAAGGACTAGAGACAACTAGAGAGAGAGTTCACTGTTCACTCGCTTTGCAGCTGTTATTCAATGCAATCGTGTCAATTGAATATGAATTCAATTGAAATAACATTTAAGTTACATTTACTTACGTTTTTTCTTAACATTTGAAACATTATTTGATTGTTGTTGTAATTGTTGTGATTGTTGTCCATTATGATTATGTCCAGTTGTATCAGTATCATGTAATGGATGATTAGTTATAAGATCATGATAAGCTTGATGACCATGGAATGCAACATCATTTACAACTTGTGAATGAATTGTATGATTATTTCCACTTTGATTAATACTTGTATTCAATGTTTCGTTCATTTCTCCAAACATAACACTGTTTTAAAGCAAAGAATTACTGAATTCGTGAAACTTTCACAAAACAATAGTCAAACAATTCAATGAATATGATTGGCTGTGACGTCACTTCCTTTCTCTCACTATATGTTCACCTTATAATTAGTGTCGGTTTTGTTGTTCTGTTCCAACATTTCGTCTCGTTTTCCACCTGTTCTTCACTTCTATACTAACGGACGAACCAAATAATACATAAGCGATCGCTTCCTTTCCCTCAGGCTATCCATATAGTGGGGGTGTTATACCAAATGGGGGATGGAATGACAGAGACGAAGAGGAGGATTCGCTTCAATAACTCTTATAAACCATTCATTCATTCATTCATTCAATGAATGCGTAATTCAGAAGTAAATCAAAACTTTATTCAAAGAAAAGTAAAACTAAATTCCAAAACAAAACACAAAAAAACTTTTATTATTATTTTATTCAAACATTTTGTGTAAAAACACGTGTAACACGCGCCGACTTGATCGTTCAGACTGACGGACGAAAGTACGGTTTGGCACGAGCGTTGAAGTCTTTGAAATGCCATTGCTGTGCCAGCAGGGATGGGGGTGTGGGTGAAACAGTAGTGGTGGGGGGAGGCGGTGGTGGGGAATAGGAGGGCAATGGCACGCCATACAACTTGTGACGCGCGGCGTCCATAATGACGTCCGAGACCACCCATTTCTGCAATGAAAACAGTGATGACACACACGCGCGATCATTACTGGTCACTGACCTCCGATTCGGCGACGCGAGCGTCAAAAAGATTCTTCCCTTTGTTGTGATTTCCGTTTCCCTTGTTTTGCTTTTCTTTCAAAGCTTTTCAAACAAAAAGTCATTTAAAAGAAAGCATTGATTGTATGGTCACGCGCCGTCACTCACCGTTCGCCAGATGTCGACACGCGTCACGAGTGCTCGCGTCGTCACTCAAAGCCATCACGTCTTGGACGTCCTTCGCGTCCATACTATTCATATCGATTATATGTCTTGGATCACGAAGTGGTCGCATATTCGGTGGATATTCCGAAGATATTGTCCGTTCATGAAAATCCTGGTATTTGTCGTTTTCATCGTTTATTCCACTATTGGTTGTCGTGACCCAATGTTCGCTCTTCAATACTCTATATAACTCGTAAGTGTATGGTCAGCGCGTGTGTGCACACATACACACGTGTCTCACCTTTTCTCAAACATACGACGACCGCGCGATGTCTGGTTTGCGTCATCGGACACCAATTGCTTAGCGATGGCGCGACACAACACCACCTGCAATGCAATGCAAAGGGAGTGACACACACGTGCCACACATCACATGCACACACGTGACATACCTGGTCGGTTACGGTGGGATGTTTGCTCGTGTCGTAGAAGTCAGACGACGCGAACACAGCGCGCGGCGACAATTCCAAGTCCTCAGCCATGTTTGTGTTGACGAGAGTGATGGCACGCGTGTTCACTGCACATGTGCGACCGCGTGCCAGCAATGCGTGCCAAAACTCTGTGCAAGACATTAGTCGAAGCACTTCCAATGTTTCCGACATGGATAACGGTTCCAAAAGTGGTATCGAAAGACACGAGTCGTCATTCGAACTTTCGTTCATTTTTAATGAATATTTCATTCATTTGTTTATTTGTTTAAGAAATTTGTTTACAAAAATAGAATTCATTTAAATATTTGTATAAAAAGTTTAAAAATAGTTTTAAAGTGTTTTTGATTCACTAGACCACGTGCTCTGACGTCACACTGGAAGACTCTGTAGCACATGGCGACATCTGTACGTGAATTCGTGAATCACTTGTTTGTCGTAAACGTCTTTCCATTGTTTGTTGATAGTCCGGTAGAGGGCGACGCCATTGATCACGAAATCGTGACAATTGTTGTAACTGTTCCAGACGACGTAATGACGTCACTGATGACGATTCAACTGGAAGAGACGTGACCACGTGACGAGTGTTGGACGCGTGCGACAGCACACATGTTGTCGTTGTTGTTGATTGGTTACACGCGTGACACGTGACCATTGAATGGAACGGATGCGATGAATGGTTGTTAACACATGACGTCATCGATGGTTGAATGAATGATGAATGGCACGTGTGATCCGTCGATGATGACGTAATCAAATGTGATGACGAACTCAAAGCCAATAGTTTTCGTCTAAACAAACAATCAATCAATCAATACATACAACTGTGTGTACGCGCGTGTGTGCAACCAATACTTACAACTGTTGTGGGGATTGAGCGCCGAATCGAGCTCTGAATGCTGTGGCACTCGAGCCACCACCAAACGACGAAGATGTTGCCGTCGAACACGATGACGCCATCGATGGTGTCGGCGAAGACTGTGCCGAACACGTGCTCGATGTCTGTGAACGACGCTCGAGCGCACTGGAATTCGAGGCGAGAGGGGGCGGGGCTTCGCATTCCATCGAACGTGACATCAGAGCCTAAACAATGAATGAATGAATGAATGAATGAATGAATGGGTGGACACACACGCGCGTACACACCTGTTCGTCAGTGGACACAGTTTGAAACGTATCCGATAGATAGCGCTGAACACGTTTAGTCATTAATGAATGATCCCAAAGCTTCTTTTGAGTGACAGATATAACAGGAGGCGGGGGTTGTGAGGTGGTGTTAGTGGCAAACGCGTGTTGAACGAACGCGTGTTCCAATAGATGTGCATTCTCTGCATATGAAACACTTTGTCTTATCTTTTGTGATAATAATCTCATTTTGTCCCAATTGATTAGTTGTATATGGACACACGCGTCGTCCACCACTTCAACAATGGATTCATTTGCCAAATGTGCGAATGCTATGTCTTTCTTGACTAAAGGGAAGAATGGTATTGCCGGCGCATGTGTACCATTCAATTCATGTCTATATTGAAACATATTACGCGATGGATCCAATAATACAGACAATGATTTCAATTGTTTCATATGTTTGTGTGGCACGCGTTCCCATGTCTGACGTAATCGTTGAACAGTCACGTGTTCCAAACCAGACAATATGGCGAAAGTTGTGTTGAAATTGTTGAGCGCGCGACAAACGCACGCGATTTTAATGAATTGTTTAATAGTTTTGACGCGTTTTGTGATCGATGTTCGATTACGTAAACATTCATCGATTGTCCAAAACATTTCTTCATTCGATAAACATTCAAATCGTGTTAATTCACGTGTACGCTCCGCCCCTAATCCTATGACGTCATATACAAATTGTTGTGATTCTATTGATGCAAAAACAGCAAAATCACGTCTTGTTATCTCCATGGCAACGGATGCGCCATCCAATGATAACAATGATAGTTGTGGATTCTCGTGAGCTATTTCTTTAGCAATTGTGTCGCTATGGGTTACAGACGCTGTTTGTGTGATTGGTTTAAGATAAACACGTGAATTTAATGAAAGATTTGTCACTAAATCTGAAGCTGAATCCGCTAAACGACGAACTGCTGACACGTGTGTTGTCGTTGATGATGATGATGATGTGTGGTGATTGGGTGATTGGGAACGGGGTGTGGCTTGGATTTCATAAAGTGCAAAATCACGTGATGAATGTGAAGTATTATTCAATTGGAACTCTCGTAATGCCAATTGAACGACTTCGCGCGCCGTCGTCTCACGTCTATTACAATGACGTCATACAATACTATTACTATGATAATGACGTCACAATGACATGTATACCTGATTACTAGAAATCGAAATTCCTTTTCATAATAAACTTTTAAAACTTCAACCTTCGAATCAGAATTGACTGGAAATCGATTGTTGTTGTGTCGCACGCCGTCCACAGTGTCGAACAATAACAGCTGTGATGCAGAAGCGGACGACGCGAGCGATACAACAGACTGCGACGCGTGCTGTGTTGTAACGTTTAATGCTTTTGGAAGCAATCTATTCATTAATGTATTGAATGCTTGTAATGATGACCATTTCATACGTGAAGATGATTGTAATGATGATGACGTATGTGGTGATGTTTGTCCACCATTTGGTTGTAAACTTACCATTTCATTGGACAATGAACACGTGGTGTGATCATTATTTGTCACGTGTTGTCTAATATTTCTCTGTTTGTCTTTATTTTCATTTAATAATTGTTTTAATGAATAGTAAGCTTTAAATAAAACCAATTTAATGAATGAATGCGTAAAACAATTGAATGAATGAATGAATGATTACCTGACGGATCGAATCGAACAATAAGTGAAACAACGCTCGATGACGTCAATAGTTGATTGGCGCGTGTGATCGTCACTGAAACAGACAATCAATGAATGGATTGGACACACGTGTGTCACACAAACCGTGATTCGTGACGTCAATGCCATTGATTTGAATTAATCGGTCACCGCGTGTCACTCCATATGTGACGTCATCTTCGTTCACGTGATCCACGAATAGCGCAGAATGACTGTAAGCGGAGGTCAAAGGTTAGTTAAACATGTCAAACGGTGTGATGACAATTGGGGATTACCTTTCATAACCTCCGATCACTTGAAAGGGCGGCGCTTCATCGCTATTGTTGCGGTTGAGTGTAACGCGTCGATCACGTGATTTTGCAGACAACGCCAAATAATAGAGTTTGAGATGAAGTTTGAATTCAGAACGTAATGACACGTGTTTCAATTGGTCTTCAAATCGACGCAACAATGACGTCATAGCAGTCGATGACGTGAAGTCCTGGAAATGACTTTCAATCCATTGTAGAACAAGACGAACGCAACCCTAACACACACGTGTGGTCAAACATACTGTACTGTATATACTATGTTATGGTCTGTCTTACTGTTCGGTCGTGTTGTGACGTCATCGTGTCCACAATACGTGTCATCAGTTGTATTGTGGGTTCGCACGTGTTATCGCTTTCATCGCAATGCTCGCTCGTGTGCAATGGTTGCCACGCGCGGAATGTCAACAAATAGTCATCAATGAATGTGTTGTCCGTTGTTGTTGACGACACGCCTTCGCGCGCCACACTCTCAAACAACAGACGCGTGAGTCTGGCTTTTGTGGCGCGCATCAGCTGATTGTGATTGGTTCGAACTTCAATCACATGACCATTATCGTCATAAACAGTCTATGAATGAAAACGTAAACAACAACAACTTCGCAATTGAATGAATGAATGAATTGATTACCTTAAAAGGCATAACAGTTTGATGATTGACAACGATTTCATTATATAGCGCGTGTGGCACACATAAAACCCAAACAAAGTGATCAGCTGTCCACATCTCTGCGCCAACACTTAACTCTTCATCTGATGTTGTGTCACATTCATTGACACGCGCACCAAACTCATCTCCAACACTAAGAATACGTTCGATGCCATCGCGTGTGATCACTCTTAGTGAACCGCATGCCACCACACAGAACGCGTCCAATCGTTCACCGCGTGTCAACACTCGAGTGTTCTGTTCACATATAAACAATTCTGTTATTCATACACACGCGCGCCACACAACACTTACTGTGCTTTCGATTTCTGCCAAAACGAACGCTCGCGCCAATCGTCGTCTGGTGTTCGCGTCGAACTGACGACACGCGCCAATAGCGTCCACCTGAACAGAGAGAGAGAGTGAATGTGTGTTTGTATGGGACGCGCGCGTCACTCACATAAGCAGTGATGGCTTCGATCTCGTGTTCACTTCTTTGCGATGATTCACGAATCAAAGCAGTTCTTAATCGTGACAACACGTGTGACACATCAACACTCGCGTCGTCACAACAGTTGTTATCATCGACAAGTGATTCTTCCAATCCATCCAAATCTAAATCATTGAATGAAGAATTGAATCGTTGTAATGAAGAATTGTTTGATGAAACACATGATGGAACATCTGATTGTTGATTGTTGTCATCGATTGAACAACAATTTTGTTGAATTGACATCATTAACACAAACACAACATAAACAATTCATTCATTCATTCATTCAATCATTCCATTCATTCATACATTTTATACCTTTTTATATATTCATTAATCATTATGTTTGTTATTATAAAAAGGTATAAAATTATGACATTTATTATGGAAATTGTTTTGTTAACAACTAGTGCTGACATCTATATTCAATAATATATTATATTATTCAACAATTATTATTATTTTTGTTTATTTTCTTATTTTTGGGCAAAAAATAAATCAATTTAATCAATTTATTTTAATTTATTGAAATTTTTAATATTTATAAATAAATTAAAATAATATTAAGATTAGATAAGATAAGATATAGTGAAAGTGTTTTGACTTTTATTCACAATTTATATGTATTTTCACACGAATTGTAAAATTATAGTTTACTTGAAAAACAAGTTTTTTATTATTATTTAAACGAAAACAACTTTTTTTGTGTTTTCCTGTCATTTACATTCCAATGAATGAAAATATAATAGTATTACAACTTATTCATTCATAAAATCAATCATTTATTAAAGTTTTGGTTTAAATATTATTTGTTTTTAGAATTATATAAACTTTTCTATTTGTTTATAATATTATTATTATTTGAATTTAAATTAAAATTATTTTTAACAAATTTTTTGTTTTTTGACCAAAAAATCAAATAAAAAGCGTTTTTCATAAATAATTTGTGAAAAGGAAGTGAAAATATAATTTGAAATCATTGTTGTCATTATAGACTTCCGGTGTAATCATTTTTTTTATTCGTTTTAAAGTATTATTTCCTTCCGTTTGAAAACAATTGAATAGAAATATATTGTAAAACATATTAAAAGTTAAGAACAGTTTTGAAACAATTCTAATCAATTATTTTATTGGAAAATTCGTTAATATTATTGTTTTGACGGTTGGATCGATGTTTACACCTGTCACACACACACAAACGGACGCGCGTGTGCACACACACTGCAGTCATTACAATGATATGATGCACACTCGTGTCATATTTTCAACCATTTTTTGATTTAACGGATCATTTCATTTGAAATATGAAAATAAATTGTATTTTAAAATGAAAATAAAATCTTTAGGGAATTGGTAACCATAACAACACATTTATATACAAATCATTAAATTAATTGATAATATATTTGTTCATTGATGTGATCCACTCCACCCCTTCATTCATACTATTCATAGTATTATTCATTCATTAAATTGAGTTTAAAAATAATTATTTGTTTTGAATTTATTTTTTGTTTAATGAAACGTAAAATAAAGACAATTGTGAGCGCGTGTGTCTATACTGTATATGTATTAAAGTAATAAAAAGGAAATCATATGTGGAGAGGGATATGTATAGGATGGTATAGTGTATAGTGTGTAGTGTACTGTAGTGTAGATGTAGTGCATTCCCACCGGAATTGATGAACGATGAGCGCGAGAGAATAAATGACTTGTATTTCAATTTACATAACAAAATACGAAAATGTTTTTTAAAGATAAAACTAAAAAACCATTCAATGAATGAATGGATGCGCGCGTGTGTCCCATTCGCTATATAGTCGTTTCATCGCATTCATTCAAAACATAAATATAAGCTATATTCAATTTGATATTATATGTCTGTCTGTTCAACATTTCAATTAATTTTATTTAATCAATAATTAATTATTTATTTGTTTGTTAACTATAAAACAATTTTAATTATAATATAATAATAATAATAATAGTTAACGGATTTAATTATATATTTATTTACATTAAAAATCAATTGATTTATTCAGCAACGACCACAGTATCAGCAGCTGGAACAGCATCTGCTTCAGATGATTGTCCACCATCTTCGGTTACGGCATCACTTTCAGCCGCTTGTTCAGACACTTGTTCCGATGCGGCGGCGACCACAACATCTTCAGTTGTATCAGCAACTGTTTCACCAACAACTTCAACGTTTCCAACTGTTTCTGACATTTCTTTACTAAAACTTTGTTTGTTTCGAACAGTTTATTAAAAGTTTATTTGGAACTTTATTTTCAAATGTTAACAACTTTTATAGTTTTGTAATGAAATAACTGTTTGATTATATGTTTCAAAGTTTAATTGGCATTGAATTTCAACGAAAATAAACATATGATTTGAAATGAATTGATAACAAATATTTGTTAACAAAACGTTTCATTTAAATCAGGAAATGGTACGCGCCGTCAAGTCCCAAATATGTTATCATTCACATGTCATTAATATTATGTAAACAACTTTCAAAATACAAATTAAATAAAACTTAAATATTATTATTAATTCATTGTTTTATAATTAATAATAAACTGAATAATAATTAAAATAAATTTAAGATTTAAGTTGTTGTTGTTAATAGAGATTACTGTATAAACCAAACCGTATGTTATATGTACAGTACAGTATATATATTTGAATGGGTTTATGTGTGGAATGAAAGCAATTCATTCATTGCTAATGAACTGAAATACAACCGAAAAGAGAGAGAAGTCAGAGTGAAGTAAAGACTGATTTGAATAGAGACCTCGCATCTATTGAAAACATACAAAATTCCTGTCTATTTCTATAGAAAACTATTATTCTATTGTATTATGAAATAGAGTGTCGTTTCAAACCAAACCATACACTATATAGTATATAGTATAGAGTCCCTTCTTTTCAATGTAACGAAAGTCACTTCAAGTTCTAAACTCACACTTTATTGTTAGATCGGCGGAGTCGGAGTCATAGTCGGAGTCAAAGTCCCAAATGTTCCAAATATTGAACAATAAAACTTTTTGTTATAAAGTTTTTGCTAACATTTTTAAAACTTCTGTTCATTTGAATGAATGAATGAATGTGTTAGTAGTGATGGGAATCATTGCAATATAATGACTATACTAGTACTAGTACTAGACTTAGTATTATAGTAATGATCCGTAACACACATTACTCTATACTCATATCATGATGATGATGTCTATGTTTGAGAGGAAATGTGAGCAAACGGACGAACGGACGGACGGACGGATCCGACAAAACAATCAAAACTATAAATACATTTATTACTCATACGAATTCATTCATTTATTTTAATTCATTTGTACCATATCATCAAAACCATCTTTTTTTAACATTAAAACTTTAGTTCCTTCAGTATCACCTGTTTGTGCAAATATTTCAACATCTGAATTACCATCGATTATTTTAAATGATGATGTCTTCTGTTTTGTTTCAAATACATGTTTATTATTATCATCAAAATGTTTTAATTGATCCAATTTCTTAATATCTTGATCATCAAAATCAAATAATGCCATGGAATCAGATGATGACATTGAATCCGATGATGTCTTTTGTTTTGTTTTAAGTTTATTAAACATTGTTTTAATTGATTCCATTTGGTCACGTGCTTTCATATCTAATGATTGTTGCGTTGAATTATTATTATTTTTTAATTCAAATGAATTTATTACTAAAAATAAATTATAATTAAAATTAAATTATTATTAAAAAAACCATTTATTTATTTAAATACCAATTATTAATAAATATAAATATAAATATAAATATAATTGCATTTTTATAATAAAATATGGAAACTGTTTATGAAATTTAATATTAATTTTAATTAAATTTAATATTAATTATTATTATTATTATTATTCTTCCAAATATTCGGTTACATATAAAACAGTATTCATTAATGTTTTTATATTTGGTTTTAAAGTTGTTTTCATTTTTAATTGTTTTCTTTTTCCATTAATTAATAATAATTTAATGATTGGTTTATTGTTATAATCAATTGTTGTAGATGTTGTCACGCGATCAACACATGATGATTGTTGTGTTGTTTGTATTAATTTATTTCTTGTTCTTTCTTTTGATTTAAAGTTTTTAATCATTGATTTTAAACCTTCCAATTTCTTTCGTGCTTCGCGTGTCCATTCATCATAATCATTACTACTCATTGTTGTCGTTGTCGTTGTTGTTCTCATTGTTATTCTTTCATCATCTTCTTCTTCTTTAATATTTGCCACCATTTTATGTCTTCTAGTTGTTGTGGTTGGTGTTGTTGTCATTGTTATAATAGTTTGTTCATTGTTGTTGAATTGATTGTTTAATTGGAAAACCTGTGAATCGGGAAACATAAATGTGTTAATGTCATCAATAGATGGCATTCTTTTTGGTAACTTAGGTCTCAAACGTGAACTAAACGTAACTGGAATTGGAATCACGCGAACACGTGTCGTTGTTATATCGCACTTCACTCGTGTCGTCATTCTCATTGTTGTGGTCGTGGGTGTCGTCGTCGTTTCCATCACACCCGTCGTTGTTGTCATCGGCGCTTCACTAGTCGTCATCTCTGTCATTGTTGTAGTTGTGGATGGAGTTGTTGTCAATTCAGTTTCTGTTTCTGATTCTGTTTCAGTTGTTATTATATTATCTGTTATTGTAATCATCGTTGTCATCGGCGTCGTTGTCGTCGTCGTTGTTGTCGTTGTTGTTATTATTGTTGGTTTAGTTCTAGATTTAGTCATACTTTTCTTAATTGTTGTCTTAATTATTGGAAAACTTTTTTCACTAAAACTTGTTGTCTTTTGTTGTTTTCTTTTTCTTTTTTTAATTTTCTTTCTTTTCGTTACAATTGTTGTTAATTTTGGTTTAATTGTTGTCTTAATTATTGTTGTCATTTCACTCATTGTTGACAATTCTATCTCTTTTGTTTCACTCATTGTTGTTGTTTCATCGAATTCAGTAATTGTTGTGTTAATTGTTGTTTCATTAAATGTTGAATTAATTTCTGTTTTATTATTAATTAATTCAATTATTTTTAACTGTTTTATAATATTTTTATAATTAATTGAATTATTATTAATTAATATAATTTCTTCATTTTGTTGTAATAATGAATCATTTAATGATATCATTGTTGTCATTGTTGTCGTATTGTTTCCATCATTTGTTGTTTTGTTTACATCTGTTTAATAAATAAATTTAGTTCCAATAAAAGTTCTAAAAACTTTTTATATTAAAAAATAAACTTTAAATTACTTATAATTTTAATGAATAAACTGTTTTCAGTTGTCGTTGTTGTTGTAGTTGTAATTGTTGATGTGTTTGTGATCACTGGAATGGTAGTCGTTGGTGTTGATGTCGTTTTTGGTGCCATTGTTGTTGTTGTCGTTGTCGTTGGTGTTAATGTCGTTGTTGATGTTATCGTTGGTATCATTGTTGTGGTAAAACATTGTGTATTTGTTGTCATATAAACTATTAAAACAATTGTATTATTAATTAATTAATTAAATGTTAAATAAAATAAAATAAAATAAATTTACAATTTGTTGATTGAAATTGAAATTGATAATCATAATCATTATTTGAATTGATTGATTTTGTTGTTATTAATTCAGTATTAATTGAATTTATATCATTATTAATTGTTGTTAAATCCTCAATATTATTATTATTATTATTCTGATTCTGATCTTCATTTGGATTTTCATTTTGATTTTGATTTTCATTAAATTGTTGTCCATTATTATTATTATTGTCTGAATTAATTGTTTGATCATTCAATGATTGATTTGAGTTATCATTATTTTCATTATTATTATTATTATTATTTTCTGCATTTTGATTGGCTTGTTGTTGTTTTAATTGTTCATTCATTTCATTATTATTTTGCTGTGAAATAAAATCATTATCAGATTGTTGATTGTTATCAGATTCAGTTATAATATTTGTGGCTTTAATATCTGATTTTAATTGTGAAACACTTTCTTTTTGATTGGAAAACTTTTTAAATTCAATTTCTTCATTTCTTTTAAATTCAATTTCTTTATTATTATTATTATTATTATTAAATCCTTGTTTATTAAATAGATCCATGTCATTAAATACTTCTTGTTTAATAGCATTTGCATCTGAATTGAATGGCCATCCTTTATCCATTGGTTGTGATTGTTGTGTCTCTTCATTATTATTACCATTATTATTATTATTATCACCGAAAATATTATCAAAATCTCTTTTATGCCTTTTTAGTATTAAATTATTATTTATTTGAAAACAGTTTAAAATATCAATAATTAATTGAAAATATATTAAAATATTTAAAATATATTTCATTTTTTTTATTGATTTATAATTTTATTAATTATTCTTCCATTTTATATTTCTATTTACTTTTTATTTATAATTTACGTTTAATTTGACGTGTTTAATTTAATTAATTAATTTTTTATATACTTTTCGTTTTGATATTAAATTTCATAAATTAATATATTATTTGAATAAAGTTTATTTGAATTGAAATAACTTTAAATGAAAACTTTTAGTTCGAAATAAAACTTTTATTTAAAACAATTGTAAAGTTCAATAAACTTTCAATTGAATAAATATAACAGTACATGTGGTGTAATCTATGATTCAATGCGCGAACTATTATAAATAAGTTATAAGACACACGCGCGATCAACTATTCATTTATAATAAAAATATTAAATTGAATGAATTTTAAATTTGATTTTTGTAATTAATAATATAAAAAATATATAAACGATGAAACGATTAATCAATTTTTAAATTTAATTTTCAATTGAAATAATATTATTATAACATAAAGTTGTTAAAAATTCGTGAAATTTTTCTGAAAAAATTAATTCATATAAAATAGTTTTTGTTTGTTTTTGTGATTTTAATTTTAATTGATTTGATTGTTGTTCAATTAATTCAATTAACCATTGTTTATTTAATGATTTAATTTCATTATTATTTGTATGAATTAATGTTTTATGTTTTAACCATTGCCATAATTGTGATCTTGATATTTCAGCAGTTGCCGCATCTTCCATTAAATAGTTGATTGGAACACATCCATTACCATTAATCCATTCATCCAAATATATTAATGAAACCAATATATTATTTATTAAACCATTTTCTGTACAAATTCCATTATTCATTGTTGATTTAATATTTAATAAATTATTAATTATTTCATCATTTAATTCAATTTGTTTATTGAATTGATTTACGTTTTCATTCATATATTCATTGAATATTTGTTTAGCCACACCCACTAACGATGGATGTGCAACCCATGTTCCATCATGTCCAGCATTAACTTCTCTTCTTTTATCTTCACGTACGCGTTCAATTGCTTCCATATTTAATATTGGATTATCTTTTATTGGTATTTGTGCGGCCATTCCTCCAATAGCATGTGCACCACGTTTATGACACGTGTGTATTAATAATTGTACATAAGCATTCATAAATGGTGTATTCATTGTAATTTGTGAACGGTTTGGTAATACATATTCTGGAAATTTATTAAATTTTTTAATAATAGAGAATATATAATCCCATCTTCCACAGTTTAAACCAGAACTGTGTTCACGTAATTCAAATAATATTTCTTCCATTTGAAAAACCGATAAAATTGTTTCAATTAAACACGTGGCTCTAATCGTTCCACGAGACATACCAATATATTGTTGTGATGCACAAAACACATCATTCCATAATCTATTGTTAATGAAACAATGTTATATATTGTTATATATTGTTATTTACAGTAAGTTTGAACAAACTTTGCTTCAAAATGATTTTCCAATTTTGGTAAATAAAAATAAGGACCAAAACCATTGGAAACAGATTTCATTGAATTATGAAAGAAATATAAACCAAAATCAAAAAGTGATGCAGAAATAGGTTGTGAGTCAATGATAACATGTTTTTCATCCAAATGCCAACCACGTGGTCTACAATACAATACAGTATAAATGAATGAATACGTATACTATAGTTATGAATGAATTTCGTGTTACCTTACTATAAGTGTTGCAATATTTTCATTTAATTTATATAATTTTTCATTTATTTTTAATTCAATATTTCCATTAACAGCATCTCTTAAATTAATTTGTCCATCCATACAGTTGATCCATGTTGGACTATTTGAATCTTCAAAATCTGCCATAAATTGATTTGCTCCACTATTTAATCCATTTATTATCATTTTTCTATTAACAGGTCCAGTTATTTCAACAAATCTTTTAATAAGACCATTTGATGGTAATGCAACTGACCATTCAACATTATCACGAATATGTTTTGTTTCATTCACAAATGATGGCTTCCATCCTTCATCATCTATTTTTTGTTGAATAATAATTCTTTCATTTAATAATTGTTTTCTTTTTTCATTAAAATTTTTATGAAGAAAAACTAAGAATTGTTTAGCATCAGTTGTTAATATATCATCATATTGTTGTTTAATAGGAGTTCCAATAATACGTATTGAATTATTATATGAATGAATTAAACGATTTGAATGTTTAAACACATTTAATAACATTTTAATTTACTGTAAAATATATATTAAATTCATTTCAATTTATATATAAATATATTTGACTTTTGGAACCAAAACTAAACTTTGAAATAAAAGGAAAATTTTGTTTATTTGTCAATAGTTTTCGTTTTAATTGATATTTCATGTCATTTACAATATTTGTCTGATAACAGTATGATCTTGAGACTATAGACTCAACACTACACTTAAAGTCTATATTCCATTCACACTTAAACTTATTCTTATCTAAACTTAAAAACTTATTTTCAATAATATTTACAAACTTTTTATAATAATTTTATTTTAAGAATCATTTCACGTGAATGACGTCAAATATAATGGGCGTGTCTGTTGATTTGATAAACATTTTTGGTTTAAAACTGGTTTAAACGTTAAACTAATATCTAATATAATACAGTAAAACATATTTATAATGAACTAAATGTAACTTAAATTTCTATACTTTTAATGATTTCTAAAACCACTTATCTTTAAATAGATTATGCGTTCATTAATAATTAAATTTTAAATTATGATTAGTTTTGAGAAGTGCTGTGAAGCCTAACGTAACGCCAAGTCCAACACAGGGATACCGAAACCCAACTCAACAGAAAACGAAATTTCCAAATTTTATTTATTTAATTGAAGAAAATTGAATAACTATTTAAATAGATTTAGGTTTTATCGCTTATTTAACTCGTTTTTATACAATCGATTGAAATACAATGAATATTGAATTAACCATTCTGTATATGCCATATGGTGGCCCTCTGTGGTGTAGTGGGTTAACGCTATGTTCACTTACTTTAACCTGTGAGCAATGACATACGTTAGGTTCG
>JAQIXJ010000326.1:0-39457 GCA_034700185.1 Phthiracarus laevigatus
GTTGTACATATCAAACATACTTCTTTACTATTTTAGTGTTAATGGTTTAATGGTTTTCAAAGTGGTTTTATTTGAAAAATGTTTTTCAAACCAATCCAAACCATAATAATAAAATCCTAAACCAAACCAATTCAAACCAACAACCAATGTTTAAAACCATTGGTTAACCATTACAAACCAAACCATTGGCACCTTTAATTCTCATGTTGTTATCTGACTTAAACAATTCTAAAAATGTTATTTTTAATTAACAATTCTAACGGTTTAAAAAATTTCTAACGATTTTATTTATTTCTAACGAATTCAATTTAAATAAAAAAATAGGAAAAATTGGCGTTAAAATGCTAATTATTGTCGCTAAAATCCAATAAGTTTTGAGTGTGTCATGTTCTAAGGATTTTACTGTGAAAAAAAATTGAAAAAAAAATTCAGAAAAAGTTTTAGGCGAAAAGCACAAAATATTGCATTTTAAGTCCGTTGAGTTTTTAAATGACCTAAGTTTTTTGAAATTTTTTGAATTCAAATCAATAGATTTCTTCAAACGAATTTTCTAACGATTTGACCATTTATTTCTAACGAATAATAAACTATTTTGTACGTTTTTTTCTAACGATTTTCAAGGCCTTATTTATAACACATATGGAATTATATTTTCTAAAAAATTAAAGTGTTTATTAAAATAACTTTTCACAGTTGAAGCTATAAGCGACAAATTTGTTAACAACTTATTTCTGTCTTATTTGATTAAATGATAGATAAACGATTTGAGTGATTTATATACGTACGCATATATCACATATTAATAGCATTTATAACAATATGCAATAATCTTAAATTATAAGTAAAACTTTGAAATTCGTAAAAACTAGTGATAAATCCTATAATTATCGTTGTTAGAAGTTTAAGTTTTAAAACTAATTTAAAATCGAGATTAAGTTAATCAAACACTTAAATATTATAGCAGAAAATATTTCTTCGATAAACCGATATACTTTAAAATAAACACTTTATCAAAAGATTTTAATGAATGTTATTATTCTTTTCTTAGAGATTCATTTATTATGAATAGATTAACACAGAATTTTATCGAATGTATGAATTATGAATGGCAATCGAAAATACATTACTAAAAATCGTTATTCCTATATTAGGTCCTGTACGTATGATTTGTATGTGCTTTTATGTGACTACATATAAAACAAATAGCAATTGAATAGCAATATAAACATCATTCTAAATTTTGCGTTTAGCAAAAGGATGAAAATAATCGAGTAAAGAATTAAAAAAGCTAGTAATTATGTTGCATTAAACCTTTATTTATAAATATTGAAAAAAACATTACAAAAATACAAAACATGAAAAGCAAAATAATATCTTTATTAATTTTCGTTCGAATGATGAACGGAATACTTCATCTATTCCAGTAATATAGGGTTCTAATATTTGAATAATTTCGTGATGTATTGCAGTTATGTTATGGGCCAGTGATCGCCACAGCAACAAACTCTTCTCTGTCAGGAAACGCAAATCTGCTGCAGTAGACAAAGTTGATTGTGAGGCTTGTATCAAATATTCAGTCAAAACGATCATTCGATTTCATTTGTCTCAACGGTTTCCAACGATTGTCGATCATTTAGTTTATAATCCCAGTTAATCGTCGGCGTTGTCGTCAGCATCTAATAGCTGATAGTCCTGATCATAAACTGATGAATCATAATATTCGATTGATGCGCTATTCAATTCTTTATCCGAAATCTCGATAATTTCTTCAATGTTGAGGCAAAACGAGTACTGCACAGATCGATACACTTTTAATACAAGCCATGCTTTTAGTTCACTGTAGCACACCATAAACAACCCATGTTTGCATTTGAGCATTAACGAAAGGGGAAATATTTGCCCAAAAAATACAATCGTCGTTGATATCAAATGGTATTTTAGGCTTTTAGCACAATCAAGAAAAACTGAGTGATCTTATACCTAAAACATCACTTTCTTTTATTCTGATAAAATTTTAGGTTTCATTTAGTAATTAAATTAAAATAAATTTTATCAGGTTGAGTTAGACCTTTGAAATAATTAGTATGCTTATGATTTCAGTGTAAATTGCACTCCAAAAACATTAAATCGCACCGTAAAACATTAATTAGAAGTTAAAATTGAAAATTCCAATTTGCGCAAATGTAAAACCCAATGACGCAAATAGCTAAAGTATATTGATTGGATTTTATATATTTAAGGTATTTTTTGTAAAATCCATGAGTTGTAACTTTTATTTTACTGCTCATGATCATAAAGTCATAAGGTAATAACGAAAAAAATCACTATAAAGTCAACAACTATTTTGAATTTATTAAAGAATAATAATTTATTAAATTTTTAAAATGTCAATTATCAATAAAATTCAATCTTATATGCTTATTGCTAAAATGAATATTAGTTTTGATTATTACAATACTTTCTTTGATATTGAAAATAAAAATTTATGTGAAAAGTATTATAAATATGTTTTATGTTCAAATTTAATTATTTTTGAAAGTTTATATTCTTTCATTGCTAATCAAAATTACCGAATAAGATTGCCTTGAATGAATTGAATTTAACATCTTATCTATCTATCGTTTTTTAGCTCACTTTGCAAAATTTGAGCTATTGGATTTGCATTGCCTGGATGTCATTTTGTTAGTTTGTCTGTAGACTTTTTCAATTTTTCATTACATTTTTTTTATTTTTTCAATTTAATTGATTTTTTAAAAAATTATTAATTTCAATAGAGAGATTTCGTATTTCTTTTTGTCGTCGTTTAATGTAACAAATTTTTCCAATGAATATTACAATGAGAATTATAATGATAATTATTCCATTGATTGATACTGTTTTCTCCCAAATGAGTGGGGGTAATTCCTTATTATTAAGTAAAGAATTGTTGATTCCTGTGGTTAATGTTATATGGTGTAGAGTTGGCATTAGTTCTATTGTTATTATCTTACTTAAATGTGGGTTCCAATTAAGTTGGGAAATTAATATTCTTTGTGATGTAAGGTATTGTAGAACTACAACTGAAAAACTTGTAGATGATGGTAAAGCAAATGGGAAAGTAGGACACTTGACTAAATGTCCGTACAGTGTAATTTGAAATGGTCGGCTGTAAATGAAATTCACTTTGTCAGTCGCTTTTATTCGAAGAATATCTCCCTCATTAATCGATGCATAATCATAACAATGGTTTTGTTACCAATAGTGCGGGGTATTATTAATATTTCGATGAGCGATTAGAGCCAGATTTAAATTTTAAACTGTTAGAAGAATGATTTATGAGTCGGCTAAAAGGAATAACGCAATTTTTCTCTTCATCGTAAATTACTTTATTAGGCCCAATAAAATTTTCTAGGCAAATTTTATCGTGATTTTTTCTGTTAAATAGTGTAAACGTGTCAGCTATTAGAACAGTAGCTTTCTCATTGATATGTCTTAAAATTATATTGAAGGTTAAAAGTTGTGATTACTTATAGATAAAACAGCTTACAGTTATAGCATTCTTTATCTGTCATTCGTCTTTATAGGGAATTGAAAAATTTAAATGTGAAATTATAATATGATCTATTTCCAAGTAATTCATGTTTCTTCCAATTTCATTTATTATATTTCTACGAATTTCGAATTTTGTTGTTAAATACGATACAACTTGTATTGCATGAGGGAAATCTCCAACGAGATTATCAAGGAATAATTAAGTTTTGTTTGTGGATTTAATTAGTTCCTTTTGATTTTCATCTAATTTTAATGAAGCTTCCATTACTATTTCTCCATTTTTAGCCATTGCGTTACGTTTTGTTAAGATATCAGTAGAGTCATTCTCAATGCTATTCATTTTTGAACTCTGAGATATTCCACTCAGGACGGAGTAACTCCCAATTCATATCGCTATTAACGATCCTATAATTGCCATGGAAATCGGTTCAAGCCTTTTTACCCTATGGAATCCAGCTGAAAACTGAGGTAATGGGTTGCTCCTATCTTTGCAGAAAGTCTTAACTGGTTTACTGAAATCTTTTTGTATGGCTGTCTTACACCAGTGGCTTAATTGTAGTTGAGTTCTAAATTAATTAATTCCTCCAACCTTAAAAGGTCTAATCATTCCTGCAGGTGAGAACGTTGGAAAATTTTTGTTTTGCAGTCTGAGCATGACTGGGTATAATTCTTAATATACCTCCCAATTTTGTTAAAATAAAATCGACTTAGAATCTTATCTTATGTTTTTTGATAACCAAGACGTCCTCCAAGAGGGTCGTTATGATAAGCGTAAACAAGTTGTTCGCGAAAATGGTTAGGTACCATCGTAGTTAATATCGGTCCAGACTTGTAATTTTTTATTCTGTATAGAATGTTTGATAGTTAAGTATATCTTTTAATAATATGTTCGTAGTTTTCAAGTTTTCCAATAATTCATCGTTATCTTGTGTCTTTTCTTTGTTCATCAAATTTGTAATTACGACTGAATGATTCC
Organism: Phthiracarus laevigatus; assembly: GCA_034700185.1. NCBI lineage: Eukaryota > Metazoa > Arthropoda > Arachnida > Sarcoptiformes > Phthiracaridae > Phthiracarus > Phthiracarus laevigatus. Next base: position 4,508 of record JAQIXJ010000326.1, read on the forward strand.
TGCTCCTTACTATAAGTAGAAAATACAAACATATCTCTTTCTTCATTCTCTGATTTACTAAATGGAATTCCCGATAAGCAATCAACGTTCTTTTCTTTTTTTATCTTTTATGATTAAAATATTATTAAAATCTAAATTATTGTGTGAAAAATATTTTATATAATATTTGCGCGCAAAATACTTTTCAGATACCATTTTCCCGTTATCAATATTGATCAGAAAGAAAATAAAACAAAGGAGAGAAAGCGCAAATGAATAGGGAAGAAAAGAGTAGATGACGAATGGCTCTATGAGAGAGATAATGATAGTAACACCAAAAAAATGGATGAATGACTTGTGGAACGAGACGACGAAAGAAATGGATTGATTGTCTGAAAAACAAACGAATGGATGACGAGTTTTGAATTAATGAAAAACAACATGACAATAGCTCATAAACTGAACCGAGTATCGTTAATTTGCTCTGATTTGGAGTACAATTATAAAAATGTTATTAGAAAAAGACAAACAATAATTTGTGACTTCTGTAACGGTTTGTGGTTCCAATTTTCAATATCGCGAATCTCAATTGAGTTAATATTAAAAATGTGTTTCTGTAATCTGTGGTCACACATCCTTTTCATGACTGATTTTTATATATTTTGTAGACCCGGTTGTATATGTTCGTTTGTGGAAAAAATTAGGAAAATCCAAACGCGCATTTTTTAGCTCACTGTAAGTTGAAATTTGGATTTGATATTCCTGTGACGAAGTAGACTTTTATTGCTTTTCCTTTCTCTAGTGCATGCTTTTGTTACACAGGCATGCAAATGTCATATAGCTCTAGGCTTTCCTTGCATTTATCCCCTTGTTAGGGGTTTTCGTCCCTTGAAAACCAAGTCTGAGATTTACATTACATTAATAATGAATCAAAATACAACAAAAATAGATTTTCAAAGTTTGATCAGTATTTATTAATGATTCATTAGAGTACACTTCTATTAGCATTTTGATAAATATGTGGAAAGAGTAATAAGGTTAAGTTATTTAGTCGTATAAGGTGAAAAGCAGTTAACCTTTTAGAGTATGCGTTCTACAAGTTTCTAAAACTATGAGTGTGTGAAAGTAATAGTGTAAAACATAGTATATAAGGGCTCTACAATTCAATATTTGTTTCATTGTTCGCTTAACATTTGTTGTGTTATCTACGTTTAGTAATCTTTATTTCGTTATTTTATTAAAATGTCGCCAAACATCGATTCTTATACGGATCGTGGAGTGAGTTTAGAGAACACTGGTCACGAAGATCTTATTATTTCCGACCACTATGAGAGCGATACCGACCTAAATGAGAGCGTAGATCAAAACGAAACTGATGATGCGATTGCAGACACCGACCTCGAGATAAAAACACCGTCACCAACGTTACCACCCAACACTGGAATATTGAGTTGTTCTAGTTTTAGCGACGAAGAATCGGAGACCATCGATCGAGGCTCTGTTCCCTCGAATTCTTCCATAGATGTTATCGTTAAAAGACTGCCCCCATTAATCGATACTCGTGGGTTTGAACCGTATGTTTGTCCGAAACGCGTACGTCAAGAGGTCCCTCAGCGACCCATTTTTGACCTCAGTCCACGAATAAGTCAAAAACCAACTAGATTTGTTGCTGGACACAAACGTATGGTTAAACACTCAGTCGACCAAACATCCAAGGTTGTATTATATCTATTATAATTAATGATTCATACATATTTTCTTTTAATAGTACGTTCTACAAGGTTGACAAGGTGGTTGTTGTTCGGCAAAAGACTGGACAGAAATATTAAGAAGTGAAATGGTATTCCTTAGTATTAGAAGCCTGGACATTAGAAAAATACCCAAAAACATTTGAACCTGGGAAATTTTTAAAGAAGATGTCCTCTAGCGGTGGCACATTATTATAGAAATGACGTCCCTAGTATTTTAGCTCCGCGCTCATCAGAATCTCATACCAATGAACTTATTCGGATGTCTGATGGCCCCTTCGGTGATATTGTCGTTTCCGTTATCGACGAGTTTACGCAGGTTGGTTATTATTCTAAACGACATGGTTTATGCAGGTAACATTTTCTTAGTTTGTATTACTTACAACCGTTATACTCATCCTATATTTCTTAGTTTTGAGATAAAGGAAGAAAGTGTCGTCACATAAAACGACTTAATCAATTTTATTTTTCAAAAATTTATTTTGGTCGGGTTTAAAATCCAATATTGGGGGATTTAATCCAAAGTTCGCTGGTCGGAATACTGTGGATCGGAATGAGTTCGCTCGATAACGAAATTTAAGCAGCGTTGACGTCTCGTTTACGGATTCGCCCGTCACTATAACACGTCAGTTGACGACGATTACTAAATCATCAGCTTTAGTATGCTTCCTGATCATTTGGCGGTTTGCCTTAGTGTGTTAAGGATGCGAGGCATTGTTCTGTTGGAGTGCTGGAGAAAGGTCCACCCAGGCAAAGTATGTTTTATTTTGATTATGTCTAAGTGTTCTACTATCTATACCGATTCCTCTATTCTTGTATCTAAGTTTACTATTATGATCCTCGTATGGCTCCAAATGAACCGGATTTAGCTCCGAAGGTGTTTAGGGACGTCGCAAAACGTATGAACTCAATTCGGCCTTACAAAAATGGGTTTGGTACCCAAAATAATCGCTAGTTTGCGTTGATCGAGCACTAAATTTCACGGCGGTCATAATTAATGGTTTGGTTAATAATATGTATGATGATTATTGATTATAGATAAAATCGCTTAGTTGTTAATATTAATCAGTTACTGTGAAATAAAATAATTTTTATAACTCATTACCGAGCTCGCGTAGTGCTGAGTCAACAGACATTTTTTCGAGCCTCGCTCACGGCAACAGAGACGCTGTCCTTAAAGGCTTAGCGGTTTAAGTCGGTTCACTTTGATCAATCTTATTATAATTGGATACTTTCGATATAGTTCGAATGATTTAAATAAAATATGTTTGTTAATAGGATGAAATGTGATTAAATGCTACATTAATCGACGACTAACAGACAACGGACAATAATAATATAATGAAAGTAATATTAAACGGTTTCTACTGCCGGTTATGGTGGTGTCAGTAAACTGTTTTCAGTAGGGTAACGCATTAGGGGCTGTGGTATGCGAACTCGTATGAAGGCCCAATCTCACTGTCTTTTCACTTATAATAACTTCTTTATTAAAAGGATTAATACAACAAAGGTCGTTATCAGAAAGCAAATACGCATTTCTTCACTATTTGTTAGGCCTGTAATGCGGATAAAGATTTGCTACCCCTATTTGCCATTTCGAACAATATAGCACTACATGTTTCGTCGAATTAACAAATGTTGTGTTTAAATTAATTAATGTTATTTATTTCGGCGGTTTTTTGATGCCGAATAGATTTTCGTATATCTCCCCTTTGATCCATTTCTGTCCTATAACGTTAACTTTGTTTTTAAGTGTGACATAACGCGCGTCAGACTGACCATTTCTAGATCTCTTGGTATCTGGACCTGATTACGTCATACTAAAATCATCAGCGAAAAGTGGTGTTGATTTAAAAGAGTTCAGATTTAGTTTAGATTTGGATTAAATTTCATTTAATATGGAGGAACGTAAGTTCAGTACATTTTCTTAAGGAACGCAAATTCTTTTATAGGATCTATAAAACTGTTTTTGAACTATCTAACACACCATTGATGTTCCTCTAAACGCATAGTTTTAGAGGCTAATTTTAAACACGGAGCTCTAAAAGACGGTCATAAGCAAAGTGTCTCTGAGGGTAAAGCAATAGCTTTGGGGTACACAAACAAACAATATTGTGGTTAATACCACCGTTTTCTATCGTTTTGCATTATTGTTACCTCTCTCCGTTTTATTACTCGCATTGTCTGAAGCACTGCCATCCTCATTTAGAGAAAGCTCCTCAATGTTTACACTTTTAAAGTCAACTCTTTTTCTTATCCGTATGCAATAGTCAATTGACGCTAATGCTATTACGCATAACATGAGAAGTATTTCACATAAGTGAAACGATTAATTTCGAAGTTGGATGTATTTTCAATTTTAAGGTTATCTATTTTCGATTAAGCTTCAGCAACAAGGGACTCAAACTTAAAAGTGTGCAACTCAGGCATAAGAAAAAAATTTATTCTTTGAGACAAGAGGGTGGTGATTTTAATTTCGCAGAAACCTTCAAATTTGTTTTAGTCATATTAGTGAGCGTTAAAGTTTTACATGCATCTTTATTAGGCACCACAACCAGATTATAATAAGTGTCTGAGTTTGGCGGAAACGGGATGAAACACTCACTACTCTCATCATACAAAACGTTTTTAGGTCCGATATAAGTTATAGGGCATAAAATAGAGCTATTTAGCCGTTTGTTAAATTGGACAAAAGGGTAGGCCATCATATCGATACATTAAGTCTTATAGCTTTGACAGCAAATACTATGCTTACAAGGTTCTTGTTAAGGTCGAGGTAGGATTGACGCGGTTCTGAAAAGTCAATGGAACAATATGGATTGCAAGACAGGGAAGAATTAAATAAATCAAACAATTTAGGGTCGACCTTCCGCTTGTTCCACGAGCGCGCTTTATCGGAAATTCGATCATTAACTAGAATCAATCGTGCAGCTATGCTGGAAAATCGATACAAGGTTTCTGGCGCATGCATTTGCCATGCCTTTAGAGCCTCGTGAATGCTTTTCACTTGAACTCCAAGAATTTAAACCTCTTCCTGAATCACACCTACTATACGTTTCAACTTTTCCTCGTTATACTAGAGTGACGCTATTTTGAAAATCGATCTCTCTTTCTTTTTTATCCTCTATCGTGTTGCTTAGCTTTGCGTTCTTAACGATAGCGGAGGATGAGAGTCCAACAGTGGTTGTAACAATAACGGCAACAACTCCTATAGCAAGCAATGCACGCCTTATTGTTCTCGCGATTTTCACTTATGTTTTCGCGGGTTCTTTATAGCTCGTGCAAAAGGTTTTCAGGGGCTTGACAAAGTCTGATTCAAACTGTTTCTTACACCATTTTTGCAATGACGTTGTACGGAAAGGGACCACATCACTGTCTGAAATTACAATACATGGCGACTCAAATTTTGCATTAAGCATAATTCTGTTAATTCCTGTTATAACGGGTTTATTAGTTTTCCTCCATATTATTGGGTTCATTTGGAAAATGATTAATCAGACACTAATAAAGAGGTTAAACAACTTTCGGGGTTTTCGGGTTCTTTCGGAACGCCTTAAAGCCTTAGTGGTTTCCTTAGACCTTTTGGTACGTCCCCCAGTAGCAATTTGAGCGGTAGTGTCTGTCAATTGAGGATGTACTGCGGGGACGATTTCGTACTCCTTATCAAGTTAGTAGATTTCGATCATCTGAAATTCCTCGAACGGTGTTTCACTCGGTCCAACTTGTTTTAAAGAGTCACTCTTATGTCGCCCTTTAATTCATCGATAAGATCCAGTCTTTCATGGTACGGATTTAAGCGGCTTACGTGAACCATAAATTAGATTTTCATATTCGGGTTTACATTTTCTACCTTTAACCGGCAGGTAACCGACATCCCAGTAATTTACACCATTAGAGTGGCATTAGGTTATCTGGAAGGGACCGTGAAATTTTTGCATAAGCTTTTCAGATTTTTTAACTTCGCGCGACGGGTATTCGATTAATACGAGGTCCCTTTCGCTATAAGATATTGATCTATGTTTTTTATCAAAGTTAATTTTGTTCCTTTCCTGACTTCTAGCGATGTTGTTTAGAGCGATTTTTCTCGATCTTGTCAGGTTATTTGTAAGGTTTTTAATGTAATCTATTAACTCTGGGAAATTTAGTCCGGGCACTTTAGTTACTCTGTCTGAAGGATACACAGGATCACGTCCTTATAGTAAATAAAAATGTGTTAAACTAGTGCTTAGGTTAATAGAAGTATTGTATGCGAACGTTAATGGGCCTAACGTGAGGTCTCAATTAGTTTGGGCTTTTCTGCATTATATTTTCATCTTGTTCGATATCGTTTGGTTGAACTTTTCAGTCTGTCTATTACATGCGGAGTGGTAAATAGTGGTAGTTAAATGCTTCGTACATAAAAGCTTATATATGACTTCACTAAATTCAGATCTGAACTGTACACATCTATTACTTAACAGTGTTTTTGGGGCGCCAAGCCTGGTAACAATTTGATCAACAAAAAAGTTTTCGGCTTCGACCTTATTGGCCGCGGTTATGGCGCAGCATTCGGTCCAATTCGTAAAATAATCAGTGGCTACTATTACGAATGTATTACCGTTTGATGTCCGTGGAAGGGACCAAGTAGGTCGATAATTACTATCTCAAAGGGAGCTTTAATAGCTATAGGTACCATCAAGCCCGCTTTTGGTTATAGTGGATGCTTCCCGGATTGACAATCCCGACAACTTTTTACGTATTTCTTAACGTCTTCCCTAATATTCGGCCAATAGTATCGGCTCATTACTATTTCAGTTGTTTTTTTGAGCCTAAATGAGCTCCACTACACATATCATCATGCAGCGCATATAGGACAAAGAGGACCAAGTTAGAGGGAACACATACGACAAGTTTGTTACTATTATTGACTTTAGTAATTTTTAATAACAACCCATCTCGCACTACATATTTTTGTTTAAAAGTTTCGGCTTTCTTTGTGTCGTTGTTCAACAACACTTTGTAAATTGGACAGAACTTTTTATCGCAAAGCAACGATTCGTGCAAATATAAGCGTTCAATGTCCCTTATCAGATTACAATCGCTCGCGACGGACAAGCAATGCTTATCGATTTTGCTTCCTCATCATCATTAGGTATATCTACGGGATATCTACTCAAGGCATCTGTGTCCTTCATAAGTTTACCACTTCTGTGAACAATGTTATATTGAAACTTAGTCATATGCAATGCCTATCTTTGTAGTCGTCCCGGTAATTCAGTTTTGAGATTTAACCACGTTAGCGCGATGTGGTCAGTCACTATCGTAAAGGGGACGTCTAGCAAACATTGGCAGTTTTTAGTAGTTACATAATCCAAATCTACGCATTCGATTTAAGAGTTGTGTAATTCTTTTCAGCTGGTTTCAATAACCGGATATCATATCTTACAACATGCCGTTTATCATTTATTACATGCAACATTATTCCGGAAACTCCTTGGAGGCTTCCATCACAACGCATGTCAAAGTGCACTAAACAAGGGGTAGAGCACATCACTTGTGTTTCATTAACCTGTTGTTTCGGGTCTCGTACTCCTCCATCCACTCGATTGCATCATCATCTATATCATTCCATTTTTACACCAGAAACACTGGCTAAACCAACTGTCACAACATCGGCCACTACCGACCTATCATTTAGCGTTATCGCCATTTTTAGCTTACCTCTTGACCCGGTGGGTCTTGGTATGCGACATACACTTATAGTTAATTGAAACCTCTTACTATTCTGAGTGAAGGTGAAGTGCTACGATTCCGTATTACCATTACCTAACGCGCTCCTTGACTCGACGAGTTCATTTACGGCGTAGTCCGTGGCGTCCAACGTCCCTAAGAGTCTTGTCCAGCAATCGCTTTACCTTACGATTGCGTATGACACAAACTCTTCCTCAACCGGGGCACCAAAGTTGCAATGGAAATAAACGGACAGTGTTTAAAAGTTAAATTCAGACAAACTTTATTGAACACACAAGTAAGACTTTCTTACTGATACACATACATGGGTTTATATAAGCTCTAAACCTCTGACTTAGCGACAGATATTAGACGTTTACACAATAGGCATTTAGAGATTTATTGCTTTTCCTTTCTCTAATGCATGCTTTTGTTACACAGGCATTCATATTGTATCAGTCATATAGATCTAGGTTTTCCTTGCAATATCCAATATTATTGTATATAAAAGAAAATATCAAAGTTGTCAAAAAAAGAATTAAAAATTAGTAAAATTAACTTTTTATAAATTATTATATTAGTTGTCTTAAGTAAATATATATTCAAAATATTGGCTTTTAAATCAATATTATAATCAATATTATTATCAATATTTTAAAATAAATTAAAAAATTATTTTCCTGTCTTTATACCAATTAGTATAAAATTAGTATAACACTTGACAATTTTATTTCTACAACAAAAAATATAAATTATGTTTTTTGAATTTTTTTATTAATTTTTAGTACGAAAATGAATACAAGTAGTAAATAATAAATAATAATAAATAAATAAAAAACTAAATATATGCGTATTAACGGCTAAATTGCTGAATATATAAATTGCAAAAAACCAGTCTATCCTCTAATTTTTTAATTTCATTCATGTAATTATCGGAAGATCTACTTTTAGGCACAGAATAAAGAGACAATAATTTGAGTGAACGCGAGGTTGCAATCAAACAACTTTTCGCACTGACAAGCGCTTCATCTTTCATCTCAATAGTGTCAAACCATTCCCACTCTAAATCACTCAATTTAATCAATTCATTACACATTTCGATACTACTGTCTCCAAATACTTGGCCAACAATTTTCACGCTTTCTCTTCCAAATTGCACAGATTTGCGCCAATCTCTCATTGTTGCGTAACAACGGCTCAATTCATCATTTACTTTACCTAAATCTCGATTATTACAATACAAGCATTTAGAGAGTATTCCATAGGCATCAAGCAATATCTGTTCGCCATCTAATAACATATTATCTTCAATTAATTGAGTGCCATTCGCTAAAAGAGCCATTCCTTTATCCACTTTTTCGACTAAAGTTTTCGTTTCAAAATTCTTTTTACAGTCCAAACAAAATGCGTTTTCTCGCGTTATCTCGTCGACAATGACAGCGCCATTGCATGAATCGCACAGTAATGCGCGACATGTGTCCGGAGTTTCGTCCAAACAAGATTTGCAGTCGCAATCAAAAAAGTATTGCTGTTTAAGTAAGGCTTGTCTCTCCGTTTTTGCCATTCGTTTGCAGTGCGGACCATAACAATTGAAAACTTCTTCGTTGGCTAATATATCTTTGGACGCTTTAAAAATCAACACATCTCCGTCATAAACGGCAATAACGTTCGGATCGCAACTGTGGTTCATTAAACTAACGGTTGGATATATTGCTGTCGCGATTCTTACGTCTTGAAACAATATCGGCGAAGAATTAAAGGCATCCACGCTTGATATTGCGTGACCATTAGTTATGAGCTGCAAAACATGTTTCAAAAGAATTCCTCCGATTTGTGGAAAATATTCAGTTTGACGATTAACGAGACCCACTTTTTCACTTAACAATAATAATAGGGAAGCTACCAATGCGTATCGCATCATATCGTCCGGTGAATAACGGTCGCAATGATCGAGAAGAGCGGATACAGAATTATAATCGTTTTCGTATGGCATCGAACTGACGCATGTGTTCAATGAATCGATAGCGTTATTAACGCCACAAATTTCTAGTACTCTGAAAGCCAAATGAGCGATTCCGATGTTATGCAAAACGTCCAATGATTCGCATTCATATTTGTGATACAAATTCCAACTTTGATCCGCGCATTGTTCGCTACAATATCGGACGCGATTGCATTGACAACACGGAAGTATTACGCCGTCCATTAACTTACTGTAACAGTGATGGCAACGCGTCGAATAAAAGTGTGGCAATAAAACGGAAGCGAAAGGCTTTTCAACGAATAAAATGTCGCACTTATTGATATTTTGTTTCGCTTTAATATAACGGCCCTTTGACTCCGAAACCCGCAATTCAATCATTAAACTAGAATTAGGCATTTGAGGATTCGATAAGAATTTGAACGACGAATCGGTCTTAGTTTCGGGCGATTTAATGTTGAGACTATTACGCGATAATACATCGCCAGATGTCGAAAGGGAACGCATTAAGCTCTCAATTTTGGTCACATCTTTGTCCGCATTTTGTACGGAACGCAACACGTGTTTCGCTTCTTCGTATCGTTTCGTTTTGATCAAACATTCCGCTTTACGTAACAATAGCTTATTCATTAATCGTTGAGGATAATTATGTTTAATCGCAAACGATATATCTTTCAGACAATTGCCGTATTGTTTCAATTGGAAAAAAACTGCCGAACGATTGGCGAACGCGAGCGACAATTCTTCGCAATCAAGCGATTGTGGTGCGCTTAATATCGCTTTAGTGTAACACTCGATCGCATCCGAAAAGCATTTCTTCTTAAACGAATCGTTGCCATCGATACGATGCTCTTTCGCTTTTTCCCAGTATTTCGAGTGTTTGGCTGAGTTTGCGTCCATAAACTTTTGTAACAGATTTTCGATCGTTGTATTCGCCAAACAATATTTCACGCGTTCCTCATTACTCGACAGTCTATTAAACTCATAATGAAAATCGCTCTGTTTTACTAATTGATTGATAATAATATCGCTTAAGTTATTCCAGTCCATTCTATAGTTTATGTTATCATACGATTAAACGGGAAAACTAACGGAAAAATAAATAAAAGTGTGATGAAAATGCGTTACGATTTTCATTGAATTTGATTTAATTCGAGCCAACAATTGGGAAATGATTAAAAAACGTCATTACAATTACGCAACAAATACACGTGCGTTTAATGTAAGCTATATTGCGTGAGATGGCTATAAGTGTATTGTAGTGTTGCGTCATGTTTTCCCATATAAACACATTGACGACCTCTATTGAGCATATTAATAGTGTTGGCACACCAATATTTATGTGCTTGTCATCCTATAAATTAAACAATGATTACCAGTTTTCATACTATAGTCTATTTTTATTAGATAAACGTAGATCGATAGCGTTAGCAAAAACGGGCAAAACAATTAATATTAAACTTAAATTAAAGAATGATTAGTTAACAATTTCTTCTATAACATACAGTATAGTTAACCGTTCAATAGAGTGCACTGTAGTTGCGTTTAAAGTGTTAATATGTATTAGCAGTATATGCGATAACAGTAGAGTACAGCATAGCTGCGGGTATTTTTGTTTTGTATTTTGAGAGTATGGTGATAGTGATAGCGATAGTGACAGTGACAGTGTTAGTGTTAGTGACACCAATGCTCTAAAACCATAACACCAATAAACTTCAAATGAATATTGAATGACATACGTATTTGTTTCCCAATTAATTGATCGAAGATGCGTTAAAGCCATGGCAGACATCGTTTCCAGTCGAAGATGTACCAGAAGAAAACAGTCGAATCCAAGAAGAAAAAACGGTCTAATAATGATATTTATTTATATTTGCGTTTAGTATTTATTTAGACGTTTTTTCCCAACGAAAAACTTTTTATTCTTAAACAAACTTCATTCTCGATAAAAATTCTACATTTAAGTCGTAATCGTGTCGCTGATGTATTCATTTCTTTTTTTACTTTGAATTGAAAAACGTTTTAACGAATTGTTTCGAATTTTTTCCGTCCAAAGAGAATATTTTGTGCCCAAATAATAGCTTTATTTAAGAAATCGGTTTTCCCACAAACAAACAGTAAGCGTGTGACCGAATAGATTGATAGATCGTAAATCGCAGCACACAAAAGCATTGCGAAAAATGCAGAGTTAAAGGATGATAACAGCGTATAAAGTTATCGAGTAATAATAATCTTAAATAAGTTTATTTACGGTATGGTAAATAAATGCGTTGGTATTTGCAATCGCTGTGCTTAACGAGTTACTTCTCGCGTCGCGTTTTGCTTTTCCTCCAAATCATAATTTATTTAAAACAACTCGTTTGTATGTGTTAAAAAAAATTTTTGTTGTTTAAAAATTTATGGGTTTGTTTATTACCATAAAATGCAGTGATTTTTCGTAATTTCGTAGTTTGAAACTATTGTAATTTGAAATTAAATCGAAAGTTATTGTACATAAAAAAAATTTTAAAAACTTAAGATTCAAAAGTTATAGTTTTGCAGTGGTGTTCGATAAAAAAATATACATATACTTAAATATCTGAGAAATTAGATTCTCAAAGCAACTGGCAGTGGTTGTTGGCATAAAACCTATAACAGCACTCCTTTCATCTCTTTGGTATCCCTTAGCAACAATTCCCAAAAGGCATAGATATGTGTATAATATATAAATTCTCCAACATTTTTTCGAAGAAGAAGGAGAAGATATGCATACTTTCCATAGTGCCTCATGGGAATCAAAGAGTTTTGACTCTCTTTCCTCTCTCCCTCTCTTCTCTCTCTCTCTTTTTCGCTCTCTTTTTCGCTCTCTTTTTCTCTCTCATCTCTCAGCTCTCATGGTGAATATGCAATAAATACAGAACAGAGCAAGAAAAAAAAGAGACTGAAGCTCATCGTCAGAATCGTGTTTTTTTGAATGTATTAGTAAGGAAGTAAAGTTTACAGACCTAATACCTAATGTAGCATAACTATATTGTTGCCGTATCTGCCTTAAAAGTTTTGTGCAAATTTAGGAATGGCAAAGCTAACCCTCTGGGAAACACAAGCATTGCGTTATTATGCATATTTTAGTGAAACGCTGCATCTCTTTCTCTACTGTAGATAAGCTGCGCTTACTTTCAAAGCTCTTGAATTCACCTTAACTTATATATACGTATATATATATATATATATATATATATTCTCATGAGAGCACAGTACATCTGATGATGGCATTATAGTGAGCACTACTTGATAACTACAACATCTTCTAACGCAGCAAACCTAAAATGCGGAAAATTTTTTTCATTTATTTAAAAACGCAGTTTTTCGCATAAAATCTAAATCTACACCAGTTTTATGGCGATAATTAATAGTTAAGATAAAATTAAATGTAATTTACGAATCCTATTCGGTTAGCGATAATTAAATAATTTTCCGCGTATTATTTTGCTTCGTTATTTACGATAACAATTTTGTTCACCCGAAAATTGGAAAACTCTAAAAGAAAAGCCGTATTCGTTAGTTTAAGGTTCTGGTAAGACGACTTGTTTCGAGAATGCAGTACTGTTAAGGCTCCCGTTGGGTTAAGTCTCCTGTAGGGATTCGCTCAATGACTCCTACTGTGCAATGGTCTCCTGCTGGCCAGCTATGCTCAGACCGCTTACTGGGTGCTGCCTCGGCATAGACCCCCTCCGATGCTCAAACCAACACTGATCAATACGCTACAACCATACACTCGTATACTACAGTATATACTGGTTTAATGTAGGGTACACTTCCATATCTTTATTTTACAGGAGAGGACAACTTTATTATCATGTTACCAACTTATGGAGATCAACTGAAAACTGAATCAGGTGAGAATATTTCACTGCTTTGTCACACATATTTAAAGTATAATGTTATAAACATTATAACGTATGCAGTAATAACAGCTTGTGCATCATCACTGCATTTACTGCCGAACTGCTGCAGCATTCATTCACTCCTCTCACTCTTACCATCGTTGCTCCAATAATTTACTTGCTGTACAGCGCTCTGTCTGTTAAGGGTTGCAATAGGAGACTACTACTGTTGCAGCAATTCACTCATGAATTGCATTTGAGCGAAGCGTCATTTTGCCCTCAAACCCAAACGCCCGCTTTGATTACTCTAAAATGCTATCGAATGTTTAGGTATGGAGGAGTTAGAGCCGAGTGTATAAAGTTGTTATGTTTTCGCATAACTATATTGTTCCCATTTCTGCCTTAAAGTTTTATGCAAATTTACCAGCAATGGCATGGTTGAACCCTCTGGGAAATACTCTACAAGCACTGCACTGTTATTATGCATATTTTAGAGAAAACCCGAGCAAAGTCTTTTTCAGTACAGCGCTATGTACTGTATGGTGTATGAGCTCAACTGCGCTTTCCATTCTATGTGCCTTAACTTACAGTATCTTACAGTAACTTTTTTTAAAAATTATTTTTACTTTTAGAGAATATAGATTGTGTTAATGATTTAATAACAAATTAAGCCGCGAACAGTTTTCGTTATTACACTCATCACATATTCTATTCACGATAGTAATCTTAAATCTTTTTTTTGTTGTGCGCAAAATTATATATTTATTTGACTTTAAAAAAATTATTTTGCTTTTTGTACAGATTTGTGTAGAGACTTTTTTCGTATTGGAAAAATCTTTAATTGCAAACTTTTGTTTATTATTTACAAAAAGTTAAGAACAATTTTTACTCCAATAACTATGTACAGTATTTAATCGAATGTACAGTATTTTTCTCTAATTTTATCATAATAAACAGTTGATCTCTGGTCGAAGAAAGATAGTTTAACTCTTAGGTGCATGCATTCACATCGCACGCAGCTATCGCTTTGAATTGATATTCAAACCAAAACACTGATCAATACATATTACCATACAATATTGAATAAAAGTGGCATATCTTTATTTTGCAGGAGAGGACAACTTTATGGTAATGTCGCCCAGCGGTTATGCAGACCAACTGGAAGGGGAATCAGGTGAGAATATTTGAACGTTTTGTCACACATAACTAATTTTTAAAACATAACTGCTTCACTATTAGTGTTAATTAATGCAAATGAATAACTGGATGTAATGTCCGTAATTTATCATTATTATTAGAATTACTATTACAGAACTGCTATTATGTTATATTCGTTTAGTTTAGTGCGCTGCGAAACCATAGAATGTTTTAGGAAAAGAAAAAGAGAATTACTCGTTAAATCTCATGTGGATTAGTTGTTGGTAGCGATAGAGTGCTTACATATCTTGCGGAGTTTTCAGTGTCGAAACGTTAGAATCGCCACGACATGTGAATACCTTTGGGTGCAACTCTGTTATAGCTGTATATACCCGAGAGTCTCATTAGAGTGTTGCCAAACTTTACTTTGGGGTTTGATGTTCTGATGAGATACCATTAATAGCGCATCTCTCGTTTATATGGGCGACCTTTTATGGCTACAGTTGGAAGAATGTTACTGTAGTGGAAGAGTCAAAAGTGGTATTTGAATGAGATGAGGCATTTGTGTATTACAACCAATTTAATAAGTTTACAGTACAGTGAGTAACGTTTTCATGTTCCCTATTAATATTGCAGTATTACTATTCTTTATGGTTGTAATTCAATTCTGGCTTAATTAACGGTAGATTTTTCCCACGCATATCCTATACGGTATATTCGGTATATGAGGTATATATAGCTTATACGTACTACTAGTGCAATGTTTTTGTTATGCATGTTTTATCTATTCTTCTTTTTTTTTGCTATTATTGGTAAAAATAGGAAAGAGAAAAATGAATCGAAATAGTTTTATCATTTACTAGCATATGATGAGTGAATGAGATGCACTATCGCTGAATAGACACTATCGTAAGCATTGTCAAGTCAGCGTTGCAATACTGCGATACCATATAATTTAGGGTCAGTATGCAGCAGTTGGTACACTACTTATAGTGATCAGTCATGCATGAGGTGTGCATGTGTTCGGCTTCATTGATTTAAGCATACCTTCAATACCAGTTGACGAACAAAATCAAAGGAGTCGATAAGGCTTTCTTCTTTAATTCTTTTTTATAACCAATTCAAAACACCATCACTGCTACCAGCAATGATACGACGACCACTTCGAATACAACTATTACAAGCACTAAAATCGAAAAAAAATCAAACACTTCCTGTCAAATTATTTTTCGCTTGAAATTAATTTTCAAATGCGCGTTATATAACCCGGAACTTAAAATTGATTTTTATTATTTGATAGGATGTGATGATCATAATTGTTGTTACTCTTTATCTTTTTCTCAACTGTTCTCAACTGTTACTGTCTCAGAGTCGATGTGCTCGAGAATCGCAGCTTACAGTAAGAGTTATGTTAGCGTTAGTGTTGAGGTGCAACTGCTTTAATCGCTCAAATGTTTAATTGCAATTTAGCTTAGTTTAGATTACGCTTCAATAGCATAAACGTAATCATAACTCATTATACTCTCTTCTGTTATCCGTTCATCTTCATCTCTACTATACGTTTTTTCGTTGTGTATCTCAATTGCGCCCTTTTTCCGGCTATTTAATTCTTCTTTAACCCCGTTTAATAGGAGACAACTCAGTAATGAGTTTAATTATTATGGCTTTGTTGTTGTTTGTCTGATACGGCATATTTAAAGTGTTCTTTTGCACAGATTTATTATACGTGCGTGTGGTTATGGACTAACCATTCATAGTAGTATAACATATAGAATAATAGCCGTAATAGTAACAACTGCAACAGGTCTTTAAACTTTGTTGGCAATAAGTTTTTCAATGCACTCGCTTTTTGTCTTTGTGTCATCATCTTGACACGCATCCCCTGACACGCATATCACATCTCTCTCTCTCTCTCTCTCTCTCTCTCTCTCTCTCTCTCTCTCTCTCTCTCTCTCTCGTGATGTGAATAATGGTTTTGATTTAAAAATAAGCAAACCAACATAACCAACATAACTGAGATTATCATTGATGTTGAATTTAACAGTTTCATAATTAGTGCAAAGCCAAGTTCGTTGGCTGTTAGGGTCATAATGATATGTACAGTTCATCAAATTATAACTATGGATGTATACTTTTAGGAGAGTTATCCATTACGTTTCACATCGACTCTTGGAGATATCACTGTAGCATATCTCATATAATCACCGGAAACCAATATTTTGATAAGTTAGCATTTTTTGAGTACACTTTTGGCTCGCGCGGCGTTTTTGCTTCTGTCGCTGCACCCAATTGCTCAACTGATACCCAATGCGACTTTACATTCGCCGCAAGCTATAGCTTTTGGTGCAGCTCTGCTCTCTCGCACTTTAAACGCACTTTTATGGTATTTTTGGCGACCTTTAGCGTGTCTTTTCTTGTTTTTCATCTGTTCTTACTTTTTTGTGAATTTTACTGCTTTACTGTTAGTCACACTCCTAACTCTGCTTTACTATTGTAAAATCAAAAATACGGTAAATGACATTGACTTTAAACAAAGTTATTCAAATTCGTATTTTCCATTTTGGATTAAGCAATGATTGTAATGTCGTTATTTATAGCAAATCAATATTTCTCAATAGAATGACAATGATTACAAACGCATTTTACTGACTCATCTGTAGCTTCACTAACTTTATAATTATTATAGAGTACTGTAGAGTTAGCCATATAGTTGTCAATTTGATAGCTGGGCATAACTTAGTGAATTGAAAGTTTTGACCCTTTGATGGTATGATCACGGGTGGGCAACGTTTGGCTCATTACATTTTGAGTCATGCCATTCACTTATTTCTAAAGAACAGATACCATAGTTGTATGCGCTGTCCAGTATCCTCCACTACTTCTATGCACGCAAACGATTCGCATGCTTGCTTTAGGCGTTTCAATTCATTGTCGTTACTTTAATTAAATTGGACTTTTGCCCAAAAAGCCTTATTGATATTGTTGGTGGAAAGTGGTGCCAAAATGTATGCATCTGATGGTCTTAAAGATGGGGTCGTTGATGTCCAGGTGTTGTTATATGTATACATTGTGAAAGGTTGTACAAAATTGTGACTTTATTGTATGCAATGTTCTGCAGTTGTAAGTGTTCTGTTCTTTTCTGTATATGGTTTGGTTGTGTGCATCTCATGTGTATCTAAACCATCTAAAGCCATGCTCATCCACACCAGTTTCAGTCGCACCCACACTAATTCAAAAAAGATGTCAATCAGACGTTTCGAGTCAACTGAAGCCACAGATTGAGATATTTAGTGGAGAGTGCAGGGGAACGTCGAACAATAGGAAGGGAAAGCAAAAGGGATGGAAGAGGTCAAAATGTGAAGTTTTCCCAATTGTTGAATGGCTTGGGTTAAGGCCATTGCCAGATATTAGTGAATACTTACACAGCTATATGCTGTACATACTGTACTCTATATATTCTATATGTGTATACTGTATACATTGGCGAATTTCCAAACTTTAGGGTCACTACACTAGTTTGATAGCCCATTCTCCTTTCCCCACCCCAATCACAAGTATGATACCCCCACCCCATCCCACCCCACCTCCACTCACTTCCACTGACCGAACTGTGCTTACACTACCATTATTTGAAAAACCTGAGCTGTGACTGGGTTGGGCTATCTTCGAGTCCCGCTAAGATGTAATAGAGTGAGTCTTTAAGCTATCTGTTTAAACAAGTCCAATACACAGTCAAGTGTGGATATGTTATATGTGTTGGATGTGTTTGATATGTCTCCAGTATTAAAGAAGTTTGTTTCTCGCTTTGTGCTATACATTCCGTTCATAACATAAAACATCGAATCTAATAAATGTTTTATAATCGTACTTTTATTAATCATCGTTTTAAGTTTATTAAATAGTTTAGTTTAATTAAATAAATTTGTTTTAATTGATTACGTTTATATACTATTTTTAAATGAAATCACAACACCTTAAACCGCACAGTTAGTTGATTATACTATAGTTTGTAGTTATGTTTTAAAGTATTGATTAGTGTTTTAATGTGTTGCGCGTTTATTTAGAGATGACAACGCCGTGCAGTCCAACAGAAACCACTGCTTCGAGTGAAACAACGTCGTCATCAAGTATTGATGAAATGCAAATGTCATACACTATTGGTGTGACAGAAGGAACACCATATCCGTGTACATTCTGTGATAAAGCATTTCCAAGACTTTCGTATCTAAAAAGACACGAACAGGTAAGATATACAGTACAGTAAAGTACAGTATACAGTATAGAATAGAAGTAGAGAATCATTGTATTATTCATATCAGCTATTATTCACATCTGCGTTCACCAAAAACGTGTACTCATGGGACACTTTGACCCATCTGTCCCACCTTTGTAGCCACCCGTAGAGATACTGTCTCCCGACAGTCCGAGCCCTTAACATTAAAAGTTTTATCTTTATTGAAAAATATTTAAAGATTCCTCTCTTTATTCTGTTGGCCTAACAACGTATACCTCCCGCAGTATTGGCAGCGATGTCTTTATTAAGAGCGTGAGGTCCACCTGTCTCGCTCGCAGGCATATCACTAGTGAGAGACTAACATTAACTTTAAGCTGAGCCTCTTTTTCTCTCAGCTCAATATACATAAATGTACGTATGCTTCACCCATCGCAGAATCGCGAAATGTTTCTACGCTTGTTGTCCTTGGGATCTTTTTAAACTGGTCATTTAGACAGCGTTTCAAAGCCAGAGCCTGCCTAACGTAAGATTAAGAAATCAAAGCCAAACAAGCGATTCTCTCCCTAATGAACTTGAAAGTGAATTGAAAAGAGGGGACAGAGTGTGGGGCGCCAATGAGGATGTATCGCGAAAGGGGATCGTACCAGTTGTTTAGGGGCCTAAGATGAAAGAGACCACCCAAAATCACCTGCAATTATACCTGAGGCAGGCTGGGGTGCCTCAACCACCACCACCCGCTGTGTTTCCGATTAAAGGCAGTAAATATAGGGCAGAGGGAGAATTGAAACCGGAGAGAGTGAGAGAATGAGCAACAACTCAATACAACTCAATGTACTCTGTTCTTGTCTTAATTATCTCCTGCCAAACCAGCGCGAACTGTATTCGACGAGACATCACTGCATTCTAGCTTCTCTTCTCACTCAACGCAATAACGCAGACCAGAGATAATAACTTAATTTTTATGTTCAGGCGTTTTAGCTTTTTATAGCTTATACTGTATATACATTCGCGTTTTTAAATTTTAACTAACGCTTTATTATTGTTGTTATTTGTTTACTGCACATCACAGATACATTCAGACCAAATGCCTTTTCGATGTGATTATTGTCAACGACTCTTCAAACACAAAAGAAGTCGTGATCGTCATGTAAAGCTCCATACAGGTATTTTATTATAACCATTTTTTCATATTTTTTTTGTTTTCTTTTCTTTATTACGTACTATTTTTAGTAATGCTTTTCAATTTCATTTCGTGATCCATTCATAATTGATTTATAATGTACTTTTGTAATGTTTGTCTGTAATGTTTTAACTCATAATACATTATTAGCTTATTATATACAGTATTCATTGGTTCATTGATAAGATTGTCGCAAATTAATTATAAATATATTTTTACATTTAATTATCGAATATACTGTAATAATAATAATAATTGCGTTTTAATTAAATTAAACATTTAAAGGCGATAAGCGTTATCGATGCTGTCATTGCGAATCAGCGTTTTCACGCAGCGATCATCTAAAGATTCACATGAAAACTCACGATCACATGAAGCCATTCCAGTGCGCGATTTGCAATCGAGGATATAATACCGCTGCTGGTGAGACAAAAAAACATTTAACACATTAATTTCATTTTTTTCTTTTTTAAAATTTTTTCTTATTAAATTTTTGTGTTTACTAATCTAAAGATATAAAGTCTTAGTAATTTAATAGATTTTTGATTGAGTCAATAAAAAGTAAAACAAACATACATACGTTTTTTTTCGTAGCGTTAACAAGTCATATGCAAAACCATAAAAGAAACAATAGTCTCACAAACACTGGCAACGATTCCAATAGCAGTGTTAACAACAATAACACCGGCAATAACAACAATAGCGGTGTTAACAATAATGATAATAAAAATGGAATCACAATGAGCAGCAAAGATTCATTGAGGCAAGAAAATCGTGGCGAAACGACAACTAATAAGGTAATTACGCTTTTAACACTTTTTAAGTTATTTTTTATATGCCACTTTTTTAACGCAATGCAAAACACTATAGTGTTTAGTGAAATGTTTTTCTTCGTTGATTATTTTTCACGGTTTTCTTTATTTTATAATTAATTTTTTTCCCTATAAAACGATTTATATTCCATCGAAGCGGTGTTTGTATTAGTTGTTAGTGTATCCAAATTTTTTTAAAATCATCAAATTATATTCGTCGTTCAATTTATTTGAAGCGATAAGCGATGACAAATATATTAGCATTTTTTCGGCGCAAAAGCAGTTTTTTAGTAGCGATGAGAAAACTATAAATATCTTTGATTAAAAGCATGCCGTTTAAACGCTATCGCTTTTTGTGCAAATTAGCTCTGAGGGCGATCTTATCATTTTAAGAGTTATTTCGCATTTGATTTAAGTTTTATGCAAATTCGCAGTCATTAGATCTGGTGAGTTCAAACAACACAAGTCCATCAAATAACGTTCAGCCATCACATCAAGAACCGCAACAGATTGAATTAACGTGTGGATTCTGTGGAGTTAAGTGCGCGTCGCTTGAGAACCATATAAGACAAGCACATCTTCACCACCTATTATTTGCGGGTCTGTTGCAAAACTCGTTCTGTCATCCGTCGCTTCCAAATTGGCAGTCATTGATGCCACCGCCGCCTATACCTGCGCTCACACCTGCCAACGACTTAATACAGCTTCACTATGGTCTATCCAATGGTTCAATATCCCCTCCATCGCCAAAAAAAGCAAGAGTAATCAAATCACCATCAAACCCAACGCTATCTGATTCCTCAATGGCTACCACTCCAAGTACACCGAATTCCTCACATCCGACTCCATTACCACTTTTATGCAATCAATGTTCTCCTTCGCCCGCGTTTCCTGACTTTGAGTGTTTTCGCGTGCACTTGAAAACGCATTTACTCGCATCTCAACATCAATCCGCTCATCAACTTTCTGTCCATCAATCACAGCTTCCACATCAATGTCCGTATTGCGGAGATAAGGTTAACTCCGATTTCGAAGCTCATTTAATGAACAGTCATATGGGAACGGTTACCACCAATTATGGATGCGAATGTTGTAGCAAAATGTTTACAAAGCCGGACGAATTACAAAAGCATTTAATGGACATTCACGCTCATCACCTGTACCAGTGTTCGCTATGCCGTGATATGTTCGACAGTAAGGTTTCCATTCAGGTTCACTTCGCTGTCAAACACAGCAATGAGTGCAAAATCTTTAAGTGCAACATATGCGGCGAATTCTGGAATAATGAGCACGAATTCAAACTACACGTAAAGTTAGTACACTTTCTACCAAATTCTCAGTTATCTCAGTCGCCGTCACAACTTGGATCGTCGTATGCGTTATTTGGCGCTAAAGCGTACTTTCGATGTAAATACTGTACAGAAGAATTCAATATCGAATACTTATTAGAGAGACATATAGATATAGAGCATTCGCATCACAAGCAAAAGTTAGCGAAAAGCGGTATTACGTTAGATATGAACGATGCCAACCATGTTATTACATCAACCAATACCGCCAAACACCAGAAGCGGACATCTAATCATATTAAATGTGAGTTTTGTTTTAGCAATAATTTCAAGAATGCGTCGGAATTGGAATCGCATATGAAAACGGAGCACAAGTGTAGCACAACTGGAATGGGCAATAGTATCGCAGCAACCAATAGTATTACCACTACTAATAGTAGTAATACAAGTAATAATAGCTGTAATAACAAAATAAACAATAAATGCAACATTTGCGACGAACTGTTTTGTTCGATCAGCCAATTAGCCGAACATAAGCTCAAAAAGCATTGCATTTTCGGCGCTAAACAGTGTCTTCAATGTCACGCTAAAATTAATAGCAAAGATGATTATATGAAACACTTTGTTGAGCACAACAATATAAATACCGATACAGACGCCAACGCTTTAAATGGTTTATTTCCCATCGCTTGTGTTGTATGCAAACAGACATTAATGAGCGAATTAGAAGTTGATTTGCACGCCAGATATCACACCAATGATAATGACAACAATACTATTAATATCACTAACTCAGAGCAATCTATTCACTCGAAGCAGAAAGATGTCGAACCTAATAGTCCTGCAGTCACCGAATCTGCTTTAAATTCGGTTAAATTAGATTCTGATAGTAATAACTGTGATTCATAATTCAACAAATTCTATACTATCATCTAAACTACTATTTCTTTTCGAAATTCGGACAAATTTTTTAATTAATAAAATTATTCTAATATATAGTAAATAATAAATATTGTTATATAAAAATTAAAAAAGTTGAAAAAATTATTTAAATAAATAATATTTAAATGTTCAATATTTTAGTCGTAGTTTGGGGTTTATTGGATAAAATAATAAAAACATAGTATCACAGGAGAGAAGGATTTATAATTAAAAAATCGAACTCCATTTGCTAATATCACATTTTCTACAGGAGGATAGAAAGTCGATAAAATTCTAATAAATGTTACATCAAGTGTTGCAAACTTTCTAATAAATTTAATACTGTATGGCAATCATTTTCTTCTTTCTTGAAATTTTTTCTAAAGCTGCGTTTTTGGCAATACAAATCAAATTACTACGAATTATTGTTTAAATTGGAATTACGATAAAATCAATAGTTTCGGAGAAAAATTATGAAGATAGTTTTAAATTCTACTAATTTTGAAAATTTAAAATGTATATTTTTATCTGTATTGATTACCTATATTTTATATATGGATTGAAATCTGAAAGTATTTTTCATTAAAAAAATTAGAATGTATACTGAAGACAGGCTTTTGGTTAATCTGATAATTACCAAACTGGGCAAAAATACGTTATAATCGTTTAATTTTTAAAAATCTTTGATTTTTGCTAAAATTATTAATTTTTTACACGGTACAGAGACAAAAATCAAATTTAACATCAATGCTGAATTTTTTAATCTTTCTAGTAAGTGATTAGAAATGAAATTTCGAGCCAAATATCCTCTAAGATTGACTTCGTAAGTCTGAAAGTCTGTCTTAAGCTTATTGTACAAGGCTCAGGCTCTAACTTTTTTATTCGACTTTGCAAATTTGTCGCCGTCTGTCCGCACTCTTAAGTTAATTAAGGGGGTTTGATCTTTATTTTAATAAAGGGATTTTACCGATTTCTTATTTTAATTAAAGTATATTATTTATTAATCTATTTCTTATGTTAACAAATGGATTTTCAGGTCAAAAAGGACATAAAATAAGGTCAAAAAAACCATGAGTATGGTCAAAATAAGGGTAAAATTAGTCAAAAACTGGGTCAAGTAACGCAAAAACACGTCAAAATAGGCGAAATTACACAAAAAAGCCAAAATTTATGTTAAAATATGAGTGACATATGCCGCTTTTTCTCAAATATAGTGATTATCAGGCTTAAAGTAGGCAAAAATTTGTCAAAATAAGCAAAAGTAATCATAAAATTGGATCAAAAAAGATCATAAAACTTGGGGCGAAAATCGGGTCAAATTGGGCAATAATCTGGTAAGAATAGGCAAAAATTGGGTCAAAATAGACGAGGTTGCGTCGAAATGGGCAAAAATTGGGTTAAAATGGGTGAATATGAGGGTAAAATGACAAAATTTGATTAAAAATTAATGTGGCATATGCCGCTATTTGCTATAAAAATAGGGAATTTTATGATTAAAATGGTCAAAAATCTAAAAAATAGGGGAAATTCAGCAAAAATGTCAAAACTCATCTTGAATTTTGAGTGACATATGCAGCTATTTGATGTAAAAAAGGGAATTTCAAGGTCAGGATATTCAGGGTCAAAATGTGCAAAATTGGGTTAAAATGGGTGAATATCAGGGTAAAATGACAAAATTTGATTAAAAATAAAAGTTGCATATGCCGCTAATAAGCGATAATAATGTGATTTGTACTTGATTTCTTGACATCTGCCTTTAACATAATGTTTAACTTACGAGTTAATAACAGAATTTCCAATAAAAATAATATAAAATAATGGGAGCGACCATATACTATCTAAAATTTAAATAGGAAAGTCAGATATTATGAGCGTATCGATATTGTTTAACCTTTGAAGCCTCTAAAAATTTTATCTAATTTTAAAGCTAAATACTGTATAATACTAGTTTAGTTTCAATTTATAAATTTCTTACCTATAAAATATAAAACTTTTTAATAAGTTTATAAATCATATTAAACATATCAAAATCATTGGTTAATACGTAATTGTAAAGGTAAAATAATCGACCGACAAATTTGAAAGAAATATTGCCACTAAAGTTAAAGAAATTTTTAACTTGGACTGCTAAAAATTTTTAACTCTAACCTTAGCTCTGCTTTATCAATTAGAAAATTCGCGTTTTTAATTTTTTAAATACCCTAAAATTCCGTATATAATGCGCGCATTATCTTGAGTAAAAAGTTAATTTTATAATAAATTGATAACATGCGTATTATACATGGATGCGTATTATCTAACAAAAAAAAGTAGTTTAATCTAAAGAATAAATTTAAATTGCTAAAATAATACACTAATTTTGCTTTGTTTTTCACACGTCTTATTGAAATCACTATATATAAATTAATTCATATAATACTATTCATTGTGCGCACTATACATGGGTGCGTATTATCTTAAGTAAAAACATTTGTTTTTAAAACTGTTGATGCGCATTATGCATTGAGCGCATTATATACGGAATTTTAGGGTACATTACTCCGTAGGCGTAAAACGTCGCAAAAGAGAATTTAAAAAGTAATGAATGTGTCGTAACTTTTGATATAAAAAATTACACTATGACCAGTGATGCACAACGCTCGAGCGGATGGCGCTCGGTGCCGAGCGTGACTTTCACCGAGCGCGAGCATGAACGCTGAGCGTCGAGCGTGAGCCTATATTAAAAATATATTTAAAGATTTTGTCCCCTTATCTTATCGTTAATTAAAAATGTAAGCTACAACATAGATTATTAATTGTAGTTTAAAATTGATTGAATAAATATAATAGAAAGTTTATAAAAATGATTTTATATTTCTGAATATTTTTCACTTTAAGGTATTCATGAAAATTACATTTTTTATTAAAATTTCACATTTATTGACGTTCGGATGACGTTCAGCGCTCGAGCGTGCCATGAAAGTGAGCGCCGAGCGTGAGGGCGAGCGTTGAGCATCATTTTTTGCCGAGCGCGAGCGTGAGCGCCGAGCGTGTGCATCACTGGCTATGACTCTAACATTAACTGATCTAAACTAACTTTGATTGACTTTCACTTTAAAATTTCTATCAACTCATTTTATTTGGCCAATTTGTAAATTACAAATATGAGTTAAACAATATCTATTAATAAAATTAAATGCATTTAAAATTTACGTAATAGAAAACAAATAATCAAAAAAATAATGAAATTATAATTTTTTAGATTAAGTAAACGTAATCTGACAGAGCAATACGTTAGAGCGCAGCAGTATCTAAAAATGTGCACAAAAACAGTGGATTCATATTTGGTGTAATGTTAGACCATAAATGACGTACGGGTGTTGGTAACAAAAATCGATGGAAACTCATAGATAAGCTTATACGAGCTTATACTTAATACACATACAATTCAGTGCAATTCAATCACATTATTAATGGTGAATGGATTGAAACGCCCAAACATGTATTTTGAATTATTTATGGTTATAAGTTCAATCGTATTATCGGCGATCATATTAAAAATCACGTCACAATTAAGTGTTTGTAAACGTTTTAGTGGCGATGTGCTTATAGTGATCGCACATCCGGACGACGAATCCATGTTTTTTGGTCCAACTATTATTAGTTTGATTGGTTGCGCTAATCGTGTTTACGTACTTTGCTTATCTGTGGGCGACTATTACGGCAATGGAAAGTTAAGAGCCATTGAGTTAGAGAATGCGTGTGAACTGTTGGGCATCAGTGAACTGACGGTTATCGACGACAATCGGTTACGCGATTCGCAAACCGCTGTTTGGGATCGCAATGTCGTTAACCATTACGTCAATCAAACAATACAAAAGTTTAATATTAAAGTAGTGATTAGTTTTGACGATTATGGCGTTAGTGGTCATCAAAATCATAGACACATATCAGACTCAATGCATTTGCTCAATGAAACAGACGTAGAAATCTATGCATTAGAATCAGTATCGCTGTTTCGAAAATACTTGTCATTTGTTGAACTGCCCGCGACTTTAATTCAAATTCTGTTTGATTGGAGTTGCGATTACCAATTAAGTGTGATATCATTTTCCGATTATATTCTTTTATTGAGAGCATTGCGCAAACACAGAACACAAATGGTTTGGTTTAGGTATCTCTACAGCATTAGTTCGCGTTATATGTTTATTAATACTATCAAAAAGTTAAAATAATAATTCTAAATATATTGTACCGTATATTATATATTTTCATAATCTTATTATTAAAAATAATAATAAAATAGTTAGATATAAAAGTTTGGGTGATGTTTAACGGAAACGATTCTATATTTACTTTCGTTTTATTTTAACTCTCGATTCGGATGAGAATTGTAGAAATTCAGGTAAAAAGTGAGCAATGAATGGAATAGAGTTATCAGTAATACTAGAGCTAAAGTTTTTAGCGTAAAGCTATAACGCTATAATGCATATATACATTAGGTATTGATCGTATGTTTGTGGTGCTGCTTATACTCTGGTATCGTATCAAACCGAGATCTCAGGCCAACAGTACGCGAGCACAGCATTAATACTAATCTCTAGTGTATAAAACAGAAGCATTGCTTTTTCGCACAGCATTACATTCCTTAGAGTTGCTTTTAAAGTTTACATCTTAAGAGAAGATGCTTCAGGGAAATGCATAATTCAAATGCGCGCAGACGTGATCGTCTCACGAGATTTCCATTATGACATTTCGGTTTGACATATACGTATGACATTTCTATGATACATTAAAATTACTATTTTATGCTCTTTCGCCTTATAGTGTATTGAGTAATTTATATTCCAAAATTTAATTTCATGATTACTGTATTTTGCTTTATTTTTATGTATTACTAATGCGTTGTAAACTGATTTCCACGAAACTACTAAAAATTTACATTCCAATACTAGTTTTTAAAAAAAAGTTAATGTAGAGTTTGCCAATTCTTTGGAAACTATAAATGTGTACGGATTTCTGTATATGTTTAACTTGAAAGTAATTTAATTTTAAATATAGATTTTGCCCGAATAGAGAATTGAATATGATTTATTGCGTCGTTTCCATTCGATGAGTGGGCATATATCAAATAAACTTTTCAATTGATTCCTAAACTATACGATATTCCATAACTATTTTCATTTCAGAGATGCAATTAAATTTAATTAAATTACATTTATGGATCAATAAGCTTACAATACTATCGTAAAATTTAGATCAGCTTACCTCTCAAACAGCATAGCAATTATACTTATACATTCATTTTTGTCACTACCATTCCCATAGTTGGTCTGCGAATACAGTACGGATTAACTTAATGGTATTGGAACCAAATCACTGTTACATAGTTTAATTTACGACTTATTTAACACTATTTTTATCTATTAATTCTTGAAAATATTTTTTTTTCTTAAAATCTAAACATGACTCTTTTGTTATGGGAGTATAATTAACGAAAATTTTGAAAATAAATAAATTCGGAAGTAAATTTTGAAACAAAAAATCTTTAATTTTTTAAATGGCTAAAATTCTTCTATTATACTGTATAATAATTCTTTGATTTAAAAAATTAATCACATTTGTTTAAAGTTGTATTCCTTTAATTAGATCATTGCAAAAAAAATTGAAATTTTATTTATTTTTTATTCTCTCTTGCATTGGAATTAAAAAAATTTTAAAATAAGATCTGAAAATCGAGATGAGTTGTCATTTTGTAAAATATTCTATGACTAATTCTCATACTAATTTATCGAAACCTATTTTAAGCTTATTAAAAATTATTTTTGCCTTAAAATTTAAACTTCCGACCTATTAACTGTGACGGTCAAAAATTAAACGGTGATTATTATATTAGTCTAATAAATCATGTTTTTAGCAAGTCACAGGCCTATTATCAAGGTTCTATAATTTCAGTCTTATAAAATCACAGCCCCTATAATTTCATAACACTGCATAATCACGGCCCTGTAAGTTATAGCACTTTAAAGTCACGACCCTAGTGATCGTCACTTTATTGTTATTATCACTTTTATTAGTGGACGTCAGTATTTTTAAGATGGCGTCACTTTTATCGCATCCCTATAAATTTCATAACCCTATAAAATCACAATTTTTGGTAGTGTCACTTTTTTCAAGAAGGCGACCTTTAAAGGGGTGTGTGTACACATATTGTTGTCCTTGGCCTATAAGAGCTGGGTTTTATCTGGAGGGCCCCCCTCCTACTTACAAATAACATACCTTAATCACAACTCTGTGGTAGGGAGGCATTAGAATTTCTAATCTAAACTAAAATTTTAATATTTCAAATAAAAAAACTTAAGATTTTCGTAAAAACCAAAAAATAGAACTTTTTATTGCTAAAACAAATAAATTTTTGGTTTTTTATTTCCCAAAATATCCGGAGTCTGGTAATAAAGTTTAACTACGGTAATTTTAATAGTACTTCATATCAATGAAAATCTTAAAAATTTGTTACTTAATTCAGCTTATTATAATTATATACACATTTTTTATTTAATAATGGTATAGACCAGCAAATAATACAATATTATCCACCCCTTCTCCATCCTTAGCTCTACACATGTTATAAAAAGCATAACTGCTGTATTGAGAGCCATGTGTACGTAAATTTATTATTTTATCTTACGGCGTTAGCAAAATTTAGTAAGCTATAAATAATAATATGATAACCAGACATCGGATATTTGGGATTTCCCAAAATTTCATCAAAAGCAATCAAAAAATTATAAAAATTGTGACCTTTGATGTCACAAATTAATGAATGAATGAATGAATGAGACTGACTTTGAATGAAAAGATAATTTTATTGATTAAAATAAAAAATTGAATAACGGATACTCATCAGTGATGAGTGACAAAACGGTTATTGTTTGATTTGAATGTCACTGTTTGAAAGTCGGAAGCGAGAGAGGAAGAGAAATGGAAGTGTTGTCATATTTATAGGGAAAAATAGGGGTCATGTGATGAAATGATGGCCTCAGAAATGAAATGATTGCGTGGAGGTGTCCTCTGGGGACACAATGTAATTATACTTTACTAGAGTCCCGCATAAATTAATAAAATGTTATTCATTGCATAAAGCTTTCATCACTCGGAATCCAACCGCCAAAGCACTCACGAATCAGCTCTACGCTTGTGTTACAATGTGAACAATAGCGTAAACGCTTTACGTTTAAGAATAACAACAATTTTACGGTATATTGCTTACAATGCGCATGTTCAAGACGTTTATTTTAAGACATTTATATTATCTATGATTTTTATTAGACTAGTAAACGGATACCCGAAGGTGAGGTTTAGGTCGGGTTCGGGCTCAAGCTTGTCTGGTAAGTGTCTGATAAGGTAAGGTAAGATTCTTTTAACAGTTTTATTACAAAACCCGACTTAATAAAAAATACAAAGATATGAAGAAAAATTTAGTAAAACCTTTGCCATAAATAAAAATAGAACTTTATTTATAACTAATTTAAAATTATTAGTTATAAAATACAATATTTAAATTGTGTGATCTTTTTTTTGCTGTAAGATTTTTTGCCGGGTTCTGGTCGGGTACCCGCCAATTTTGCCGACGTCGGGTTCAAATCTGTCAGGTCGGGTTTCAAAAATAACTATTAGTTTTGTGGATTAGATAACAAGCAATTAATTATTTAATAGAATTTAAAATAATTACCGTATGATTAGTTTACAATAGAAAAACATTAGTTAATTTACAAGTGTTTTTATTGTTATCTTTGATGAAATTATAACTATATTTAAAAGTAAATATGAGATTTTCTAATAATCTCGCTGCTATTGCCAAACTTTGTAAAAATTAAATTTATTCCTACTTTGAAGCCATCTTTAATTAACGATAGCTCTCATCGAATTTGAGTTTTTTTGTAGTTTTTGTTTTATAAAAATTAAAATTGTTGTTTAGTTATTTATAATGTAATTAACGGATTTTTGTATTTAATTATTTTATTTAATTTTAATAACTATTTAAAGTCATACATACAAACATACAAAATATACTTGTCGTTACATCTCGTCAAACACTAAATTTTATAAGCATAGCTTTTCTTATATCAAACATAAATTCTTTTTACTAATAAAAGTTATTCAAAACAATTCATTATTTATAATTTATTTCCTTTAGATACAAATTCATAAAAAACTTCACTATAATACTTGCAATTAACTAATGAAATCAATCATATAATATTTTTGTTTAATATAATAATGAATATATAAAATGACAAATTAAGTCACATTAGCACATATAAATTGATTGACAAACAACAAACGTATTCATACTTTTTGAGCGTATTACGTATTTGTTACAGGAATATATGGTACAGTATAGTTGCCATATATTGTTAATAATCGATAGAAAAATTATAGTTAATATTTCACGAATTAAATTGAGATAATATTGAATACCAAAAAACAATAAAGTAAAGCAAACTGACAAAACATGAAAGTAATTCGATTAAAGTCGATAAATTAAGATTATTACCGATATAATAGATTTTAATATCAAAATTTAAAAATCAATTTAAAAAAGTCAAAAATTGTGGTTATAGTCTCGGATGATACCCAAATGATTTACCAAAAAAGGGTACTTTGATTATATCGAGTTTCCGTTCGCTATTTGCGATATAATCTTTAATTTTGTTTTAATCAAACTTCATTTTATTACCAGTTTTGATACTGATATGTCGAATGGACGAGCAATTATCGATTAAACGGATAATATCTTGTGTAATGTAGATATTGCTTCTATACTTTTTTGTCATATTTCGGTCAAAATTATATAATTCAATCTTTAAAACACGCAATTTTGGTGATTTTGCCAATTCATTCCAAATTTGTTTTAGTTTTTGTTTGTTACTTAAAAATGTAAAATCAATATGAATTGTGGTTAATTGTGGTAAAATAGAGTGAATATCTTTGAAACAGTTATCCATAACATCCGGTACTTTCAATATTAAATGCTTTAATTGAACGCATTTTTTCATTAATTCAATATTTTCGATAAATTCACAAAACGAAGTAATAATTAACTTTTCGAGTGATTGAAAGCCATTATTGAATATTTGGAAAAATGGCGAACAATAATGTTTAATCGATAAAACTCGCAGTTTTTTACAATTAATTCCAACCAATTTTAATATTTTATTGAATTCATCGTTTTCTCTGTGTTGAAAGTCACAGCAAAGATATTCCAGTTTTTCATAACTTGCCAAATGTTTCATAACATTGAAATCATATTTATGTTTAATAGAAACTGTTATTGACTTTAATTGTTGTTTAAATCTATCCGTAAATCCAATAAACATTTCATTACAAATACTATTAACTTTTATTTTTTCAATAGATTTTAATAAATGTTTATTTTCAATGATTTGTTGATTGAACACAACATCAATGTTTCCATCAGTCGATAATGATTTCAGTTTAGGTGTGAATTCAATTAATGTATGGATTAATGAATAATCGGATTTAGTAAAAACATTATTATAATACGAAAGCGATTCCAGATTTTGAAGACTTTTTTCAGCGAAATTTGTCCAACAATTGAGCGTTACTTCACATTTTTCCGATTTAATACTGAAATGTATTAAATATTTGCAATTATTGCTAATTATATTAATCATTTCGTTCGTTATGTTTACATGAATAGTTTTTATGATTAATTTATTAATATTTGTACACTTATTGGTCACATAATCCAATAATTTATGATTTATATTCGGATACTTCTTCTCATCAGTTTTGTATTCAACTAAATCGCGAACAACTGAATGCTTAAAACGAAAACCATATTCATATAAATTATATAACGCAATAGTTGTTTGTTTATTAAATATATTTCGTTTGAATTGTTTTGAAACGCATTGTAATCGAAAACAATTATTAATCGATAAATAAGTTAATAATAATTCACACAAATCATCACCAAATCTATCATAACTATCTCTACTATACTTTGTTAATGAACTCATTTTAAATTAATTATTAATTAATAGAAATAATTAATAGATTAGTGTCCAATAAGTTTACAATTATTCTTCAATTACTAAACAATTACTAATTTGAATATAAATGTTTGTCAATATTTTGGCGCAAAAATTGTTATTAAAAACAAATGAATATAAATGGCAAACAACACAACACAACATAACATCCAACCGCTCGAACGTTTATCAAAAATATTAGGCGCGAAAATCAGTATTTATATATAGTTTATATAAGGAGTGATAAATAATAATCGGGACTAAGTTTTTCAGTTTGTTTAAAAAAACTGGTGAGAAATAAAAACATATTACAAAAATTAAATAGAAATGTATACAGTTATACAATTAAAGCTAGTTAGTAGTTAGATTTGTATAGTTTTGACGATCCAATGGTGCATGGTTTCGGCGATGTATGTACTTCTATGCCCATGTCTGTTCCAGGCATGGGCATAGAAGTACATACATCGCCAAAACCATACACCATTAGATCGTTAAAACCATACAAATATATACTACTCTAGTTGTTTAAATAAATTTGAAATCCGTTTCAAATCCCAAATTTTTTCTTTTTTACGGTTTATTTTCTTGTAAGTGGTTTATTAGAGTTTTTGCTTTTAATTTCTTTAAAGGGATTCCAAGCCTTTTTTAATAATTTATTTAGATTTTTTTTGAGCTGAAAACAATAAAAACTTACTGGATATGTTGGGTTAGTATTACAACAAAACTAATTCGTATTCTTTCACGTAAATTCAATAATATGCATAAACAAATTATCGAACTCATGGATATGAGTAACCATTCTTTACGTATGGAAAATAGTACTTTTATACGCAAAATATAAAGCCATTAATTTCATGAATCACAAGAAAATTAAAAGATTATTCGAACGCTAACTCTAATTCGAATTGGTTCGAAACTAAACCGAACGAATTCGAATCATATTTACAAATTTTTATTGTTGACATCTTAATGCATGACATATGATTGTGAATTTATACGAATTCAATCAAACATACGATTGTTCGATACAATATATTGTTGACGAACATATTGTTAAACAAATCAAACAATTATTAACGCTAACTCAACTCTAAATTGTTAAACATATTACGTTTATTTATATTTTAATAGATTAATCAATACAATTGTACAAATAAAATTTGATACATAAAAATAAAAAATAAAAATATTAGAAGGCATTAAAAAATGACTGCCAAACACATGTATAGGTAGGTATTTATGCTTTATTGAGTCTGTATTTGTTACTAAACGTTTGAATTGTTTTGAAACGCATTCGTATTTAAAGAAATAATTAATCGATAAATAAGTTAATACTAATTCACACAAATCATCACCAAACCTATTAAAAATATTTCTGTTCTCTATTTGTCTGACATTCACAAAACTTTATGTGAAATGTGTGAAAATGTGTGAAATAACTGAACACTTATTTGTTAACTAAATCAATATTTAATTATAATTTAATTATTAATATAAATAACTGAGCATAACATGACAACCCATATAGACTACCACTACAGTAACTGCAAATCATTTGAATGCATATGAAAACGATGTAAATGTGTGGTGTAAACGGTATGGATTACATTGTATTAAATTGCGCCAAACATTTGGCGCACTCCTCGAAGTTTACTTATTTGAATCAAAACATAATAATGGCCTGTAATGACGTCAAGTGGTAGACGTAGTATAGTGGCTCTTACTGAGAGGGCGGATCTTAACTTATCAGCCATTGTGTGTACGATTTGAACAAAAACTGTGGTTCAGTGTATATTATAGCGCGCGCTTGGGATGAACAGATCAAGTGATAAGATGATGGATAGCGTTAGTGAATACACTCCACAACAGCGGACAACCGCTTCACTAAAGGCCGCAATGGCAACACAGAGTTACTCGGCTGGAGATGTTATCATCAAATCAAAGCCATTTGTTCACGCAATTCAATACGAATTTAAAGGAAATTATTGTGATTATTGCGTTTCGTTTAATAATGGATTGAAGAAGTGCTCGAAATGCCATTTTATGTATTACTGTAACAA